>JABSTQ010006801.1:0-35289 GCA_013358835.2 Ixodes persulcatus
CGATTCTCTTCACAGATAAGTGTCAGCTTTGATTTTCTTAATAATTCGGAGATTCGAAACTACTCTTCACGCGATATCTTTTGTTATATTTTTTTCTAATATTCTTTTATTGTTGATTTTTTTAGGCTTTTTTGTTTTCTTTCAGACGCGGCTCGCCCTCGTCGTTTTTTTTTTTTTTTACTTTCAAGTGAGGAAAGATGCCGCGTTCTCGCTTCATTTTAAACATTAAAACAAGAAAATGTTTATTTCTTGTTTTCGTTGCATTTGTAAATTTTTTGTGTCAAGAAGTCATTAGCACACTGGTAGCCATATACCAGGTAATATATATTTTTTAATGGAAACAGACGTCTACAAAGACACTCACTGCTACCTGGATGCGGTCTTCATTATGTGATTTGTGAGCTCGACGAACATTAGAGAAGCGAGAACAATTGTCATAGTTTGTTCGAAAATTACCTAAACTTCGTTGATTAACTTGTTTTAATTAGTGCCTTGAAAGGCCGTATCGCAAATGCAATTTTGAAGACAGCCTACATCTGCTAAACCAATTCACAAAAAAAAAAAAAATACACCACCAGATCGGAAATATTCGGCCACAATTTTGGGTCCTCTTTACTGCAGTTTCACGAAGTGCTCCGAAATAGCAAGAAAAGTTTTACAGTCGAATCTCGTTAATTCAAACTATCTTAATTCAAACTTGCGGATAATTCAAACTAACATGCAGGTCCCACCCTCCCTATGTGTCTCGATGGGGGGGATACTCCCGATAATTCAAACTTTGCTTTATTGAAACAAATTTTCGGTCCCCTTCGAGTTTGAATTAACGAAGTTTGACTGTATTTTTGTGTTCTTTATGCGATTGATGGGTTACGTGCAATAGTTGCACAAGTTCACGTGTACCATTTTTTATGTTTACGTTCCCGAAACTCTTTACATTTATTCGCTTAAAGTTCACACGCTGCTAAAATATTGACATGCACAGATAAAATTAACAAGTGACTTTTCTAGGAGGACTGCATTTGCTTGACGTAGCCCCTCAATTGTGGGGAGAAACGCCACAAGCGTTAATTCATTTAGTCTTTCACGGTGACTGTCTTTAAAAATGTTACTGAAAGAACCCATAAAGCCACTAATTAAAACATTATTTACCAAATTCTAGTTTATTAGTCACTTCATAATGCCAGTTATTTGCCCCCCCCCCCTAATGTCCCCTGACCTAAACAAAAACACATAGCGAAAGCCGCATCCCCGTAGAAAAGAGCTTTATTTTCGAATAGATCAGTTTGAATCAAATCATCAACCGGTATACGGATAAAAGCAACGCACCCGCTCAGGCACGTATCCAGGGGGGGGGGGGGGGCCCAAGAGGCCCGGGCCCCCCCCCCCCCCCCCCCCGAAATTTTTCATTTTGCTGAGACCTCCTCTCCCCCCTCCTGCTCATACAGCCTTTGTCATGGGCGCCCCCCCCCCCCCCCCCCCCCCCGAAACAAAATCCTGGCTACGTGCCTGCACCCGCTGATGTAACAACGAAAGTACATGTAACAAAAGTAAGGGCGCAAACAAGCTGGTGTACACGAAACATAATTCAAAAACCCCCAGACTGCAGGTACCGACACGCACACTCAAAAGGCTTTGAGACATTTGAGTGTGTGTGTCGTTACTTACAGTCTCGGGATTTTAAAAATCATGCAAATATGTCTGCGTATTTTACATGTTCCGCGTTGGCAAGTTATGCGGTTGTAACTACGCCGCTTCATATCCTTTAATGAATAATTTTTTAGGATATGACCCGGTTAAAATTCAAGTATCTGATTAATATACTAACATCTAAATAAAGCAGCCGAGAAAAAAAGCAATGAACTCTAAAGCGTGGAAGTATTTAAGTAGACTCATTTAACTCCCTTGTGCAGAGGGAATCCAAACTGCTTTGGACTCCCTCAGATTCCAAAGGTGCTCATTTGACTCCAGTGGCGAGACTCTGTCACGGTGACTACACCAATTTTAGAGGGTCAGGTGACCCCCCCTGGGCCGCAGGGGGTAAGTTGACTCCACGCATTCAAGCATAATCATATAACTCCAGTGCGTTAGGGGAATCTAAACCGCTTTGGACTCCTTTTGGCTGAAAACTGGTTCAATCGATTCTGCTAAGAATTCAAGGGGAGTCAACAACGTGTTGACTCCACCCAGTGTTGGCGGTAACGCGTTACAAGTAACGGCGTTACCGGTAACGCGTTACTTTTTTGGTAATGTAGTAACGTACTCCACTCTAAGAAAAAAAGGGTGTAGTTGGGTGCATCGGGCGCACATGTACCCTTTTCCTGAAAGATGCACCCTGCGTTACCCAACCAGTGCACTTGTACACCGACAATGAGCATCCTCCTCTCCCTTAAAAACCTCCAGGTGTATCAGTGCACCCCCACGCTAGCCACGGGACCCGATCAGCTTGTGCTTGAATTCCCTCTTGGGGGTCACTTTTTGGGTTGGGCAGTTTCTTAGGAAGTATGGAGCTATCCTGTACTTTCGGTATTGACAGTAGAGTAGACGCTATGCTTGTTTTAGGCCAATCGGGTCTCCGGGTAGGATCACGTGACTACAGTCTCCAAGCTAGAGATAAGGCAGAGCACGGCACCTGCCTGAAGGCCAAGGCCACGGGTAATAATAATAATAATAATCAATGTTTATTCTCGTAAAGATGTACAAAGAAATGTCTGATTAGTCATCTGGATCCATAGCCTACATGGCTATGGATCCAGATCATCCTCTGTACTATTAACTTTTGGTCGAACTTTCAAGAGGATATAAGAGACAAATCCTTTCGTTGTGTTCATTGTTGGGTTGCCCCTGAAGATAAGCCTTTGCGAGCGCGCCCCCTTTTGGCCTTGAAGGAGTTGCTGTTTTTTTTGTTTTTTTTTCTTTCTCTCTCTAAGCTGAAAGCATGGAAGAAGGTGCGCAGTTGCCGGACCAATGAACCGGAGGTTTTTCATCCCTCGACTCCGCTGTCTGGGCGCGGGAGACGGTAGAAGCGTGATCATGTGGTAAACGTTTCACAGATGACGTAGTAGCTTTTCCCAACCTCAGAATGTCTGATTCTCGGCCTAGATTCTTGTGTGCTGTGCTGCGACCAGCGGGGCTGCCGTAGATTTCGTCCGCGACAACTCATTCGAGTATACCAAGGCTTCCAGTGTTTGAAAAGACCTACGCGTATATCAGCAAGAAGCGATCTCTTCAGAAAATTCCAAGGAATTATGTGATGCGTTTAGTGGTCGGTTCGACAAATTACTGCTTCTTCCACATCGTGTTGAATCTTGACAGAACCCTCTCCTTTCGTTTTTGTGTTTGTGTGGTTGTGCTGCAGTGCCCGTGTCGACATATATTTCGGATTACATGTTTCGGGTCCGGTATTTTCATCGTAAGTGCTCTGCAACCTACTCCTTTGCAACAATTGACCGTTCCGTTCCGGATTACCTCTAGAATTAGGCAGTGTCTATTTTCTAGCAGCCGGGAGAATAATTTACCCGAAATTCTATCGGCCGTCGCCTGCCATTAGCTGACTACAATCATCTGACAACTGCAGGTAGAATACTGACTTTCTTAATCTCCTGCCGTTCTGTGAAAACACGTTTTCGTTGGTACACGTTCTGTAGACACGTTTCATCGACACTAACGTTTCATCGCCACTAGTTACGCGAAATGCACGCTGTAGGGACATTTTGTCGCGCGTGTATCTCTGAGGCGCGCGCTCACCGACTCAGCCCACCCGTTCACGCCGCTTCGTCCCGACATCTGCGGCGGCTCATTAAAAAAAAATGTTTACCAACCTGTCCCCCCCGTACACGTAACTTCGCGGGTACAGCCGTCGATGAAACGTCGTTCGATGAATGAATGGCGACTGCGGGTGGAATTTCGTGGAAATAATTCTGCCGGCTGCTTGGAGAATAGACACTGCCTAAGACTCACTTCCGTTTCTTGTTTGCTTAGTAATCTTCTCAGTTGTGTAACAGCTTCTTCGTACCTCTTCACATATCACGGATTGCTTGCAAGTTTGTACTTGTTTACGGAATAAGCTGTCTAATAAACTTCTATGAGATTTGAAAACAATCCCGTGTGTCCGTTTACCTGCCTTTTTGCTATCACCGGGGCGCATACATTTTTTAAGGGTTTCCTTGATGTCTTAAATAGGTTTATGAAGTTAGTTATGAAGCGGGTGCATAAAGTGGTCTGACCATGCACCTTTGAATCGGGTGCATCTGTGTTCTCTTCGAATTCAGTGGGTGTAGAAAGAGGTGCAACAGTACACTATTGAACGGGGTGCTCCTGTGTTCCCTTTGAGAGCAGTAGGTGTGGAAAGGGGAGTAATGGTACACTATTGAGTGGGGGGCATCTGTGTGCCCTTTGAGTGAGGCGGGTTCAGGAAGAGGGGCAATGGTACACCTACGAACGGGGTGCATCTGTGTTCCCTTTCATTTCATTGGGTGTAGAAAGAGGTGTAGCCGTACACCATTGAATGGGGTGCACCTGTGTTCCCTTCGTGTGAGATTTCTGCAGTAAAAAGGTGTACATGTTCACCACACCAACGGGTGAACACGTACTCCCATATTTGGGGTGTGCAAGTGTTCCCCCAAGGGGTGTAGTATATGTGACAAGCCCTTACACCCCCTATGGGAGTACCCCATGACACCTTTTTTTTTAGAGTGTCGTTACTTCTCCAAAGAAGTAACGGGTAACGTATTTACGTTACTTATTTTGAGTAACGTGTAACGAAATTACGTTACGTTACTTTACTTCCTAGAACTTAAAAAAAATTAATTTCGAAATTCAGCTGTTGCTGAAGTACAACAGCGGAGTGTGCTTCGGGTAACGGAGGAACTTGTTCACAGCAACTATCTGTACTTCGACATGTTGTGAATAAAATATATTCAAAGTTTCAATCTCGGCTGGTCTTAATTTCTGTGCTAATGAGGGAGGCCGGTTCTTCTGTTAAGTTCCGTGCCAACATGTTATAAATCAGCTTCATATATACTTCCGCGTTTTTTCTTGTAACTATTCGGGTGAAACCCTAAAAAAGAGAGGGTAATTAAGTTTCCGCATGGACATATTTTAGCTATGGCACTTACGCACATATCAAACGTCGAAACAGCAAATGTTTTAGTTCGTGAATAAAAAGTAACGCAACAGTAACGTGCGTTACTTTTTATCAGTAACGGTAACGGTAACGCGTTCCTTTTATTTTGAGGTAACGTAGGTCGGTAACGCGTATTTAGTTACTTTTTCCCGGTAACGCCTACAACACTGACTCCACCTGACTCCCTTTTTTTTTAGAGTGCACCGCGAAAGTCCGTTGGCAACAAAGTAAAAAGAAAGACACGCCAGGCACATGCAGAATATATGGGGAGCGCCTGGTCCCTGGGCGTCACGGAAGAGTTCCGAGACACGACTCCGAGAGCTCTGAAGAACTTTGTCTCCCAGCAACCGACCTGGCGACCGGTGACGTGTTATTGTCTCGGCCGTGACTACCCCGGCAAACCTTTACGTCTGGCCCCGCGTCTCGGGTCAAGGGGTAGACGCACGCGGCGCTGGGACAGCAGCCTCTTGTCGGCAAGTTAAGTGTTTTCACGTGGGTTCGAAAACCTGGGTTCCGCATGAAATGCAACGAAGAGGGCGACATGCCCGCAGCCATTTCCCCGATACCGGGAAAAGCTCATAAACAAGCAAAATTCCGACTCGTAACGGCACGGGACCCCTTTAAACACGACACTCGACTCCCAAAGCGCCTCCCCATTCCCGACCGAAGCGCCGTCAGGCGGCTAAACAAAACAGAGCGGGGTATGCCGTCCTGTCGGTCTTAAAAAAAAAGCACTAAATAAAAGCGACCACCACTACACGTCCCTCCTAAGACTGCGCCAGGACTTCTTGGACTGGTCAGCAGTTAAAACAAATAAGAGTGGTCGGCAAAACCCAAAACACAAATACAACTTATGCGAACACACTTGGAAAAACAAATTAACGGGGCTTTCCGGCAAAATTCAAGAAATAATATGGTATAAAAGCTACCAAGAAAATATAACCATGAGTAATGAAAAGAAAATACGTGTGGCCATCAGAGAACGAAGTTAACTGTGCCACCTACGCGCAAATATAGACGCTAGACGGGTGTTCACAAAACACTCACTAAAACCATAAAAATCGACAAAATGCACAACAAAACGCACACCAACAAAAAAACTAGGCAATACTACAACAGTCATTGTGCGCGGTAATAAACACAATAACGCAGTTGTCACGATAAGTTCCCGCAGTCTCCTGTAGATCACACTCCCGCAGAGAGAACACAGTTAGACAAAAACGCTACAGTCCTGTGTTCTTGCGGAAATGTCACAACAGCTCAGGCACGCAGTCTCAGGTGGTCCACATGCTCACGGTAACCGTAGGTGGACCCACCCTTCTGTCGCCATGGGGGACACCGTCGTTTTATGCGCGTCGCCGCCTTCCGGGTTCCCAGGTTACCACCCCACGGAGACTCGTGTACTGAAGGCGAGACGTCCCCCCTACGCTCCTGCGGGCGCCCCAGCTGTGCTGTCGGGTTCCCCGAAACGCAGGTCTCAACGAACGTGCCGCGCCCAAGCCAGACCGACGTCGCGAGTCGCCGTCGCCAATGTCGGGTCGTCCCTTTGAGTTCCGAACTACCCCTGACCGCTGTTTCGCTTTACCGAGAGTCGGATTGTCATCGGTCGTTTGCAGCAGGGCGGAGAGCTTCTCAGCTGACCGGCGTCATAACGATTTAGCGAAGGCTCCGCGCTGTCCAACGCAATGTCCGCCCCGGCCGCTACCTGGGCCGCACACACCGCTTTGTCGGGGTGCGTCTTCCCGAAGACGTCGGCTCTGATCCCATTCGTGTCATGCCGCGCCCCGGTGGAAAGCGCTTCCCATGCATCCAACGCGAGCAAGCAGTCGGTGTGCGGCGCGAGATCATTCGTCAGGGCACACATTACCGACACCGTACCGCACACCTCCTCGAGCGCCAAAGCGTCCGGTTTTACCAGAGACATAGGAAGAGCGACCAATTTGGCCTTCACCCTTTCACCGAAAGCGGACTCAAGCGTTACCGAACCGCTGGGCCTGACCAGCCCGGTCGGCAAAAGGGACTCCCGAACGACCGTGATTTCGGTGCCCGAGTCCAAGAGAGTTCGAATCGTCTGTCCGCCGCACGTCACTTGAACGTGCTTCGATGCAGAAGGCGTCGGCCGCCCCTTCCATACGCTTGCTACTCTCATAGTTAGCGGGTCCGGCCCAGTTTCATCCAGAAGAACGTGTCGCACATTCGCGTGCGACGTCGACGCCTTCGTTTCGCGTGTCCGTGTGCATTCCGCAGCTCGGTGTGAGGGGCTACCGCACACGTGGCAATTACGCGGGGGCGCGTGGGGCGGCCTTGCGGGCGGTCCCCCGTCGTGGCGGCGGTTTTCACCCCCAGACCCTCTCGTTTCTCCCCCTGCTGGGCCTCGAGCGGTGCCCTTTGCCGTGTCGTAGACCGCCAATAGGTCGGCCATGCCCGCCGGGTTAAGCCAGTCCTTGCCCTCCTGGAGGGTGACGTACTCCCGCGCGCTCTGCCCCATTGAGTCCTTCATACGGTCCGCCACCAATAGTGACGACAGCTGAGAGAATTCAGTCACCCCCTTGGCCTCCAGATAATACTGGAGGTAGCTAGCGGTTCTGGTGGCAAACTGCTTCCACGTCTCGTCACGTCTTTTTGACGCCGCGGTGAACCTTGTGCGATACTCCTCCGCCGAAAGTCGCAGTTCGGCGAGCACCACAGACCTCAGATGTTCGAACGTAAATTCGCCGTCCTTCATGCTCGCGCAGAGGTACGCTAGGCGAGTGGCGATCAAAGGGTAAACGAGATGCGCCTGAATCTCGGCGGGCACGGCATACCTCTGAAAAAGGCATTCTACGGTCTCAAACCATACCGGCACTTCGGCGTCGTGGGGAAATTTTGGAATTGCTCCGTGGAGCACTTTGGAATAGTGCTTAAGCGCCTCCCCCCTTTCGATCTCAGGATCCCGCTCGGCACGCCCAGCCCTCGCCCCACTGCGAGCGTTCAGCTCGGCCAACTTCAACTGAATTTCCATCTGCCGAAGAAGGATTCTTTCCCTCTCGAGTTCTAGGCTCACGTCCGTCCCCTCTACTCGGGAGTTCGACGACGAACCCGCTCCCCTATTCGCCTCCATGTCACTGCTGTCCGCAGCACTAGGCGGAACAGTGGAGGTTCCACTTCTCGTTTCGGGCATTATGCCTTGCTCAGACGGTGTCCCCCAAAACACTGACAGAGAGGAGAGACCACCTACCTGAACTTAGTAGCCGCTCTCGGAGTGTCGTCGCCGCCCGTCGATGGGGATGTCACCATGGGTTCCCCCGCAGCAACTGCCGGCGTCGTCTTCTTGGTGGCACCTGATGATGCTTGAAGGTGCCGACGACGTCCACGATCCTGTCGACTGCGCCAGTAGATGTTCCGGAAAAGGTTGTTTTCCCCGACCTCGATGGACCACCTTGAAGTTGCCGTCGAGGACCGGGGGATCGTGGATGAGGCTAGTTGCTGGAGGGCAGGATGCGTCGGCGGTGACGCAGAGGCGACCGACAACTCCGAGGGTTAACGAGATCAACAAAACTTTACTTTAAAAATAATAATCACACAGTTACATAAAAGACAAGTGCAAAACAATCCCGCGCTGTAATAAACTGCCGCGCACGGCTTACAGACTGCAGGGGACGCCTCGGCGTCAGATGGTCCTACCGCGCACGGTAAGGACGGCGACTACCTTGTAGCCGCGAAGATGAGGAAGCTGTCGCGCACGACAGGTAACGCGGCGCACCGCGGGAGCTGAACGTCAGTGGGGTCGCTCACGAGCCCGTTCCAAAACTCAAAGATTTCCCTGTCCGGCCAGGGTCTAAAACAGCGTGCTCGAACCCGTTTAGGCCAATCAGGGTTCGACCCTGGTCCCATTGGCTAGAGGAACCAAACTACAACGCCTACACACAACGCACTTCCGACCAATCGGGTGAGAGGTCATTGCTCCGAGAGTGAGCCATAGGCCTTGGTTCCCAGAAGCCGAGGATAAAATAAGACTTATGGCTTTCCTATCTGCCACAGAAGATACACATTCGCAATCGGCGAGAACCACCGAGACATGTCGGCTGGGGCCCGTCTATGCCACCGCGAAAAGCCGTTGGCAACAAAGTAAAAAGGAAGACACGACAGGCATATGCAGAATATATGGGGAGCGCCTGGTCCCCGGGCGTCACGGAAGAGTTCCGAGACATGACTCCGAGAGCTCTGAAGCACTTTGTCTCCCAGCAAACGACCTGGCGACCGGTGACGTGTTAATGTCTCGGCCGTGGGTTCCCCGGCAAACTTTTACGTCTGGCCCCGCGTCTCAGGGTCAAGGGGCAGACGCACGCGGCGCTGAGACAGCAGCCTCTTGTCGGCAAGTTAAGTGTTTTCACGTGGGTTCGAAAACCGGGGTTCCGCCTGAAATGCAACGAAGAGGGCGACATGCCCGCAGCCATTTCCCCGATACCGGGAAAAGCTCATAAACAAGCAGAATTCCGACTCGTAACGGCACGGGACCCCCTGAAACGCGACACTCGACTCCCAAAGCGCCTCCCCATTCCCGACCGAAGCGCCGTCAGGCGGCTAAACAAAACAGAGCGGGGTATGCCGTCCTGTCGGTCCCAAAAAAAAGTACTAAATAAAAGCGACCACCTCTACAGTACTCCAACGACATCCTAAATACTTCACACTGTAAATTAGCAATCAAGAAGAAAATGTCTCATTCAATTAAATCAAACCTGCCTATCTCGATACCAAAGCGGCCTATAAAAAATGCACACAAAAACAGTCATCACGTCCGGGTCACCAATTAGTAGAATACGCGGTACGTAACTCTTTGATGCTCTATCTACAATATTTTACAATATTTACATTACATGTGCGGAATCTATGAAAGGTAGCTGCGATGAAACGCACTGGATCCAGGGAAAGTGGCGCCAAGCTGCCCGTGTGGACGCCATTTTAGTCCGTGAGATGAGCATTTTCTCCTTGACCCTTCAGCTCTTCGTGAGCCAATCTAAATTCACTGGTGACGGGTAGCTTTATGTAGACGTTTCTTGTTTACCGAAATTCAACTGTCCACACACCGGCGAAACAAGTGTACATCCTCGTACCACCACTAAATGCTGTGTCGTTGCTTGGAGGGACTGAAACATAATTTTACTGTTTTGGAGTACGCAAGAAGAACAATATAATTGCAAGCGATCCGCGGAGATGGGCATTATTGATAAGTTGATTGCATACACAGTGCTGAAGACGTGTATATTGGCGAGGAACGCTTCCAGTACGATGATGCTCCATGGTGATCTTGGCGCGACTAGTTTAGAACGACCCTCTGGAAGCTTCGAAGATTTGAATGAACCGAGATGGCGATTTCCATGGCAACGTAGACAGGTTCTATCTATGCTCGGTTCTACGTTCTTTTCGTCTACAACCCCGCACCGGTCGTCTCTGGTCGGGGTTGCTTCAGGTGCGTCATGCACCCAGCGTCTCCCCCCCAGCCAACGAAGGCTCTGACCTTCGATGTCTCCTGCCCGCCGGGCGCGTCTGTGGATTCCATCTTCGACGCGGCCGCGGGCATTGTCGGCACTGCCGAATTGTTTTCTGTGCAACACCTGGGAGCAAGCAACTTCCAATTGTCCGTCACCTCGTCGTCGGCCATGAGCCGCATCGTCAACGCCGGCGCCCTGAGCATCGGTGGAACGCTCGTTCCAATCGTCCCCGTCGGACCGCAAGTAACCGCCATTACGTGCCTCTTCTTGCCGGTCTACGTCAAGAGCGAAACACTCGCCGCTGCCCTCGCGCCTTACGGGAAGGTTTTGGACATCCGTTTTGGAGTGTATCAGGACCACCCCACCCTGCGGACGGGCACGCGCTACATACGCATGGAGATGAAAGAAGCGACGCCTGTCCCGAACTTCCTCCGCGTCTCCGGCCATCGGGCAACTTTTGACTACCGCGGCCTCCGACGCGTTTGCCGACGGTGCCAGCGGGAGGGCCACATCAAAGCGGCCTGCAATGTGCCTTACTGCACCCGCTGCGCCGCTTTCGGCCACGACTCCGCCGGATGCGCGGCCGGTTGCGGACGTTGCGGGGCGGCCCACGCGACGGTGGACTGCACCCAACGTCGCACCTACTCATCCGTGGCCGGCCAAAGCCTGAATGAGTTCCCGGCCCTGGCATCGAACTCTCGGGATGGACCCCCTGCTACCCCTTCACCTGCAGCGTCGAGCGCACCCGCCCCGACACCTGCCGTCGGCCCAACCGAGTTTACCGTGCCCTCCCCGTCTGAGTCCACCGAGACAACCTCGCCTGAGCTCGATGCGACGACACCGCAGCCCACGCCGGCTATCTCCATGGCCACAGGTGAAGATTCGAACGCGCCAGCAGCCATGCTTTCGAACGCTCCGGCAACCACAATTTTAAACGACGCTGAGACCAGCGTTCCACTCCCCGCGAGCCCCTGCTCCGAGGAAGCGCCGGTACAGCTCGACGCCCTAAATGCGCCGGAATTGCAGTCCAGCCCGAGCCTCAACTGGAGTGACCTCACAGAGGGCTCGGACGAAGAACGCCTCGTCATCAACGAGACCGCAGAGGATGCCGCCAAGGAAGTGGAAACCCGCTCAAGACCGCGTAACCGAGAACGACGCCGCAACGCAAGCCTCGAACCGCGGGGACTTCGCAGCCGCAGTCGCAGCCGACACGGTGGTGCTGAGGAGGGGAAACGTGTCCATTCCAGCAGCGACGAGTTTGCTACCCCGCAAGGCATCCCACCCGCCGCAGCTCGCCTCAAGCGTTTGAGGAACGACTTCTCTTCGTCTACTGGAAGCCCCAGCAGCCAGCCATCGTCCGAAACACCCTCGGATTAACGAAGAGCCGGAGACCTCTTTTCTTCCTCTTCGCACGGCTACGGGTCCTCACCCTGAATGTCCAGGGGTTCCGCAGTGCGACCAAACAAGTTGAGGTTCTCCAGCTTGCCCGAACCGTCGGTTGCGATCTCCTCTTTCTCCAGGAAACAAATTTCGTTAGGCAACGCGACGTCACCCTCTTTAAGCAACGTTATGCAGTGGATTGTTTTTTCTCCTTTGCTACTACCCGGTTCTCGGGGGTAGGAGTTATTATTTTTAATCGCGCGCTCATGCGGCAAAGTTCGTGCTGCTTTGACCCCGATGGCCGATTCATCACTTTCGACTTTTTCCTGGACGCTGCCCGCTTTCGCATTGTGTGTGTTTACGCCCCGGCACAACCCTCGCACTCCACGGCATTCTACAAGAACTTGGATGTGCATCTCCTCGACGCGCGCCACTGCCTGGTACTCGGCGATTTCAACTGCGTCGTCGACTCTCGGCGCGACGTCAGGGGACCAGGGTACGGCCGCACTACGTGGAACGCCCGCGAATTG
Source organism: Ixodes persulcatus (assembly GCA_013358835.2). Taxonomy (NCBI): domain Eukaryota; kingdom Metazoa; phylum Arthropoda; class Arachnida; order Ixodida; family Ixodidae; genus Ixodes; species Ixodes persulcatus. Next base: position 12,504 of record JABSTQ010006801.1, read on the forward strand.
AGACGGCTGATTGGACATTTCGACTTGGTGGACTGCTGGACCCTTCTCCACGGCACCACCTTCGAGCATACCTGGCAACGTGGTAGGTCAAGCAGCCGCCTGGACAGGGTCTACGTCACCGAGACCCTGGCCTCAGCCGTTCAGTCTTGTGGGGCTGTGGACTTCCCACCCGCCATCGGTCACGTCTCAGACCACCGGCCAGTGCTCGCGGAGCTCAGTCTGGCCCCCTTGACCGGGCACCAACGCTTCTGGCGTTTGGACTCCCGCGTCCTGCAGGACCCGACGAGCCGCGACCGTCTGAAAGAAGTTTTGCGCCGGTCTCTCCTTGGAGTGACGCCAGATCCAGCGAACTGGGACCACCTTCTGGAAACCTGGCGGGTGGCGTGTGTGGCGGAGGGCCGCGCCCTGCGCCGGCGGCAAGTTGAAGAGCTCCGCGACACCTCGCTGCGAATCCGCATCGTACGTCGCGGCGGCGCTGGGACTCCCCTGATGAGGGGCTACCTGTCGCAGCTCCTCGACCGCTACCAACGCCTACTACGGGCGTCGACGACAGCAGCGACAGTTCTTCGGGGGAAGGGTGGACCCTCCTCCCACCCCGAAGTGCTTCGCTACACTCACCGCACACAGGTGAAGGAGCGGCGAGTCCCGCCCTTTCCAGTTCCTTCATCGACGCCTCCGCCTGGCCAACCTTCTGTCCCAAGTTTCAGCTCCCACTTCGAGGCCCTGGCGACGTCGGAATCAACGATAGACCGTGCGACCCTGGCCACGCACCCTTTCTTGCATGACCTCCCCAAAGTTCCACCCACCGCTGGCGATCAGCTGTTCACGCCTCCCAATGCAGAGGAGGTTCACAACGCCCTCCTGAAAATGAAGACTGGATCTGCGCCGGGCCCGGATGGATTCCCGACCGAGTTTTACCGCACATTTTGGGATGTGCTGGGGGAGCATGTTTGTGCAGTCCTCCGCACCTTCTTCACGGAGCTTCGCCTACCAGAGTCCTTCCGGCAGGGCAGGATAATCCTGTTGCCCAAAGAAGGAGGAGACCCCAGCGACCCAGGGGCGTGGCGACCCATCACTTTGCTCAACGCAAGTTACAAGCTGCTCGCTTCGGTGCTTGCACAACGGCTGCACGACATCCTCCCGGACATTGTAACAACGCGCCAGACGTGTTCGGTCGTGGGCCGCAGCATCCACACACTGTCATCACTCACGAGAGACGTGCTTCACTACACAAACTCCCGCAGCGCCAGGGGTTTGATCGCCTCCCTGGACCAGGCGAAAGCGTTCGACCGGGTTGAGCACCCTTTCCTTTTCGCCACGCTCGACGCCTTCGGTTTCCCCCCGGAGAGTGTCCGCCTTTTCGAGGTCCTGTACGCTGGCATGAAGAGTGATCTGTGCATTGACGGCAGCGTGGTGGCCAGCTTCCCCGTCACGCGAGGCGTACGCCAGGGCTGCCCACTCTCGCCGCTTCTCTTCGTCCTGTCGCTGGAGCCTTTCCTCACCAACATCGACCGGTGCTCCCTGGTGCGCGGCCTCCCCCTCCCCGGCAGCGGCGAGGTGAAGGCGAGTGCGTACGCTGACGACATCACATTGTATCTTCGCGACGCTAACGACCTTGGCGCGGCGCTTCAGGTCTTCGGGACATACGGCTCGCTCTCGGGCGCACGCCTCAACGAGCACAAAAGCAAGGCGTTGTGGGTCAACTGCCCACCAGACCCAGCCTCCCCGCTCCCGGCGACTGCCATTGTGAAGATCCTGGGCATAACATACAACGCAATGGGAATCTCGCCCGAGATGTGGACCCGCCTTGCACGCGACATCGCGACAAGTGTGGAACGCGCCCGCGAGTACGCTCTCCCCATGGCCGAACGCCGGTACCTGGCCCACTCGGTGTTCTGCGGGCGTCTGTGGTACGTAGCGCAGGTGGTGGTACCACCCCGGAACTTCGTCAGGCAAGTGCGAAGCTCTCTGTTCGGTTTCTTCTGGATGGAGAAGACCGAGCTCGTTACCCGTCAGGTGCTCTCCCTCCCGCGCGAGAGGGGAGGATGGGGTTTCCCCTGCCTGGATGGCACGCCCGCGCTACTCCAGCTCAAGACCATGCTAATGATTCTTCATGAAGCTGAGAACCCGGCCAGGTCTCTCGCACTCTACTTCGTGGGGCACTCCCGGCGAGACCTCGGTGTCGACCTCACCGGCCCGTCGGGTGCCTGTGCTGAGACACCTCCTCCGGCTTACTGGAAAGCACTTCAACTGCACCGCCACCTCGTGGAGCAGGCGCCACAAGCGGACATAACAACAACACCAGCGTCACGCCTCGCCCAGACCCTGCTGGAACCGCAGCTCACCCCCGTGCAGATCGGACTCTCGGATTCCTTCCCATGGGTCCGCCTCACCTCCTCCCACCTTCCAGGACACCTACGAGACTTCGAGTGGCAGCGCGGCTGGGGAGTGCTTCCTACACGAGACCGGCTACTTCGGTGGGGCGTGTGTCGCACCGATCAGTGCCCGAACTGCGACGACCGAGAGACAAACGTGCACGTTGTGTCAGAGTGCGTGGTGACGCGCCCGTTCTGGCGGGTGGTTCGCGCTAGTTTCCGGGGGCTGGGTGTGGCACTGTACCTCCTACGCGGACGCTGTCCTTCGGGGCTCTTCGCGTGTCTTCTGCTCGCCGCGAGCGAGTACGTCCTGTGGCGAAACCGGTGCTGCGCCGCGGGACAGGGACGAAGGTTGCGTGCGCTCTGGCCGCTTTTGTTCAGGCTACGGCGGGAGCTCGTGTCGCACCTCGAGGCGCAACTGTTCCTTCTCGGAGAGCAGGAGTTCCTGCGGCGCTGGTCCTGCCGCTACCTCCACGTGCACAACTCTCGTATCGAACTGCGATTCCAATACGTCGATCATATCTAGATCGCGTTAGGCGGAGAAACCTGGCTTGTGGATTGTAGAGCCTGTATATACTGTACATAACGCGTTTTCGGCTTTTGGTTGTGTTCTAGTCATCGAAACTTTTTGTAAATAAAATTTTCTTACCAGTATCTGTTCTTATCAGCTTAATATCTGATACGGGTCCTATTTGGACCCAAGATATTAATCTTATTTTTGGAATGCGGCGTAGTGCTTGAGGTTTACCTCACCTATGCCACGGGTTGGCCTGGTATTGCACTGCCTCCAGGATCGGCCCACCCCCCTCACGGGGGGAAATATATGAATCCAAAGAAAGAATCAGTCTTCAGTCTGGGCCCCTACACGGACACCTGGGACTGAGCTGCAGGCGCTTGCAGAGTGATCTCTAGAAAATTACTTCTCTCCACATTTCGCCTAGCGCTTATTCTCCACCTGAATGTAGGACTAGAGGTGCGAGCCAGATGTCAAAATTTCAGCGCTAATCGTTATGTGATCCAAAACTTATGTTTTCTGCAAATTACAATGGGGAAAGGGCGGCTGACGAAGCTCTCGAATACATAAAGCCTTCAGAAGCCAAAAACAGGCAAAAGTTGGCCCCATATTCTCCATGAAATTTTCAGAAAATCCAAGGATGTAGAGGGGCTTAGAGCGATATACAGGTATTTAATTATTTATTTATATATACTGCTGGGCCGTGGCAGGGAACAACGTTTACCAAAAGGATACAGTTGATACCTCCAATAAAATCTGAACAATAGGGTGTTTTCACTGACGTAATTTCGTCCACCATTTTGTTGTTGCGAGCTGTCTGGCCTGTGCCAAACTCGAGCATTTCAAGGATTTACATGCCCCCTCAAATGCGTAGAGCACCGCTGACATCATCTCAACCGGTTCCGATGTAATCCTTCAATGTAGTAAATTTGTTTGAAAAAACAAACCAACAACAAAATGACGGACTGGTGTCATGTGCAAACAACCATACCATATTTACAAAACTGGATAAAAGATGCATGCAAATGAAAAGTTTAAGGAAAGGGGACTAATTACATATAAAAAGAAAAAAAAAAGTGATAATCAGTTTAACAATATCAATATGCTGACAACAATAATCGAAGTCATGTGCTATGTACATTCAAACTGCCAACAAAGAAGACGGTATGTAAAGACAAAAACTACAATACAACATTCAATGTATCATGGAATGAATATATATATATATATATATATATATATATATATATATATATATATGGGCGGTTTCATTTGGATTCAGGCAATGAGTGGCAGTCATATTTTTATTTTGCTTCAAATTTTTATATTTTGTGGAGCATGTTCCAAGAAGAACAATCCTTTTTATTTTAATGTCCTGACATGATTCTGAGTCATGTCGATGACATGACATGACTCAGAATCCCTGACATGTCCTGTGTCAGGAATGTCCCGACATGATTCTGAGTCATGTCAATGACATGACATGACTCAGAAAAAAAAACTATGAGGTTTTGTCGATTGTCGTGTGTGGCGTTTTTGAATCACTCTCAATCTCAAAGTATTCAAAAGAGAGCGTCTATAGTTTTTTAGTGTGATATATATGCAAGTAGGTAAGACGACATTTCAACTAATATTTATTATTCGTCGCTCCAATTTTTGTAAAAATCCCCAAACATGCCTCTGCGAACAACTGTGACCAAATTGCGGATTTTATTTTGAGTCGACTATGTTTAGTATCACTTTTAAAATTATACCACGTGTAGAACCTTTCATTTCCTTCCAAATTAAGCAAAGTTTGTGTTTTCATCATGTAAGAGTACTGAGAAATAAATTATGAAACAGAGGGTTTTAACTTTTCGTTCAACTTTAGCACGCTGTATTAAAAAAAAAAAACATTTTTAATTTTTTTTCTTTTCTCGCGTGGCGTTCTCTTCACACCCTTCTTTTAGCCAGACTACATTCCGTTAAGAGGTATTTGCCTTGGTTTTCAGTTTTAAGCCTCTAAATATGCTAAAAAAGAGCAAATGCCGATGGTGGGATTGACGATTTGATGATGTGCCGCTGCTTGCCGAAATTGTCGGCAAGCAGCGGCACATCATGACTACCGCGCACCGTACAAACGCACATCCACCAGCTCCGGCTGCTGCCGTCTTACCGGTGACGTAACGGCTCTTGTGAGGTCACATGACAAGTAGTCACTTTTGCGTACAACATGGCGGCAACTGGGGGGAGGGGGGTGCCACTTTCAAACTTCTGGTGTATCACTCTAAGCCCCTCCCTTGTTGCTTGGAATCTAGGATCACATAGGCTATAGGCCTCCTGCTTTGCCCAGGAGGCACTGCAGAAAGGCCGGCTGGCAGCGCCCCCTACGATTTGTTTATCGGTATTGTGTAGTACAAACTTGCATATTTGAATTTGTCCCACATGAAAACGTTTGCCGGCGGTATGAATTCCCTTCTTACGATTGTTTTATGGCATGGAATCGAGCCAATTGTTAACGCATGGAATCGAGCCATTTTCTAACAACACTTCGCAAAGAGAATAAACTCAGCGACGCAAGCTACATCTACGCTGTACAAGAAGCCTCAAATTTGGTGCCGGCGCGCTGTCACTTGCAAAAACAGCGAACTTCTAATGATATCGAGCTCGAGTGAGCATTATGAGATATGTTAACGTGCCTTGCAAGCAAAGACTCCTGAACTGCAGTCCCTCCGTACGCTCTAAAAAAAGGGTATCACCTTACACCCTTTGGTCCCATATAATACACCCCACGCCCTATAGTCGGACAGACGGCCCCAAATTCTACGAGGGGATTGATAACGGTGCAATATAACTTTTTAAATGGCTAAAGTACGTATCGAAGACCACATAAAGAAATCACTGAGTTTTTGCAGTAGGGCCAAGAAAACCCTGATTATTTTTTTTGTAGTCAGTAACACATACATTAGCTATTTTAATAAGTTGTACCTCGGGGCCATAAGCCCCTCGTAAAATTTGGGGCCGTCTGTTCGACTATAGGGCGCTGTACGTCGAATTGAAGGTTTGGGGTGTGTTATACGGGACAAAGGGTGTAACAATACACCCTTTAACACCCTTTTTTTTAGGGTGTACAGCCAACGCTATGAGCTGATGTCCAACCTCAAAAATTCGCGAAAGCAGACTCGAGCGATCGAGCGTCGACCGGCCATCACATCTGCGCTGTAAGCTTCATGCAACATAAGATCAGCAGCAGGAGCTGCACCTTGAGCACATTCTTCCTGTTTTCTGTGGTGCGTTGGTGCTTGTGCACTCTCGATGTAGTTCAATCTGACCGCTCCACCGGTCGCACTGTATGTTCTAGTTCGTAAAATTTGCATGACACACATTTCGATGCTTGCCACGTCCGCTTGATCGAGTGGCCATGCCCAGAACAACCTGGAGGGCAAGAAAAACAAGGCTCGTGTAATATTCTCAGTGGGCCCGAGAACGCTCGTGTAATCTCAGTGGTCCCGAGAATGCTCGACAAAGATCAAAGATTCTGTCAAGCTTTTCTGGTTTACTGCAATTTACTTGTAGTAAATTACTTGAGCAGTAACAAAAAAGAACGCTCCCCAAGGGTCAAGGACAGACATGGCCAGCCCCGTCTCAATCCAAGCATGATCTGTTTTGTCATGAGCCCATCACGCTGTAGCACGCGGGCACGCCAGAACGTGCGGCACGGTGGTGCCGGCCTTTGGTGCTATTTTGAGTTCACGAGCTGCAACTGCTGCAACCACTACATCTCGTTTACTTGGTGCGCTGGGCGGGTAGTATCATTCCCTCCACTCGACTGTGCATGGTTTCGATGGGAATCTGTAGAAGTTCTTTCCGGGGTTTTAGGGAATTGGAACAAAATACAATCAATAAACAAAAACAATTGATACCTTGGATCGGGTGTGTGGACCGATCGTGTGCCTTGAAACGGCGTTGGGGGAACCATATTTGCAGACAATCGGTACAGGTCGCGCCCCCTGGCAACGGAAACCTGCATCGGATTTGGTTTCCGTTGTACAGATTTGGTTGTGTTTTTACAAATCAAACAAATGGAAGTAAATAAAATTCACATCCTGAAAATATAGAGAACCTATGTATACCTACTCATAGTTCGTCTCATTTTTTTTTACTGGAATGAATGCGCTTCTGTGTTACAAAACCTGGTGCCCCACAGGTTGTCGCCGCTGGCACTGTGAAGTTCTAAAATGTTTGTCTGCTAAAGGAGCAGACGAGCTTTCCGACAACAATGGCGCTCAATCTTTTTGGTAGTGACTTGGAGTTGGCTCTATTCGGCGAAAGCAATTTAGAAAAAGTTCTTTTGTATGACTGACTGCGCACTAAGAGATGGCGCTTGTTGACGGCCAGGCACGGGACGTTCAACTTGGTGTTGATGGATAAGGAGGACTTGGTATGGCAGTTCAGGCTCACGAAGGAGGATCTGCCCCATCTCCGATTGATGCTGCGCATCCCGGAGATGTTGACAACCAACGGCTGGGTCTGGGTGTCGGGGGACGAGCCTACCCCAACCGCCTCTGTGACCTTGAGCTGGTGTTCGGCTGGCACTCTTTGACGCTGCCCATCGTCTCCTACCAGGTGCATCGTCACATAACGCACACGTTCGGTCACCTGCTCAGGGATCTGACTGCACGCAGCTGGCTCAACCCTGACCAGCTTGACATTTTTGCGGAGGTGAGCAACACTCTTCTATATAAGAGGGCAGCTCTAACTGCAGAACACCTAGATCCCGTGTGTGCATGCATGAGTGCTGCAAAATGTTTTGAAAACTTACGAAAACACACGTCCCTAGCATGTTTAGGCAGCATGAAAGTTGTAACAAGTCACGTCATCCTCCGGAAAAACATTCTCTGCAAAAAAACATCCTTCGTGGAAAAGTCCGTCGGGAAAAACATCCTTTGGGAAAATGTCCTCCAGGAAAGCGTCCTCCGGGAAAACGTCTTCCGGGAAAACAACAGCTAGGTAGAGACGACAAGTGTTTCGGAATATTGAAATCTAGGATTTGTACTTAAAATAGCTATTTCAAAAGATCTTCCTAAAGCCAGAATGAGTGAAAAAGAGAATCGGCGAGTGTACTTAATCAAGAAAATTCAAAGTAAATAATGATTTTGGGCGAAGATTTTTCAAATGAATATTGAATAGTTTCTTTGAGCCTAGGGCGAGGGAAAGAAAGGCTGGGGAGGAGGAAGCTGACAAAATGCACAAAACCCCAGCTGAACTTGTGAAGGAATTGTACTTCCGCTTGTCGATTTCTAAACAAAGTCATTTTTATCTACCTATACTTGTGAATTGTAGCCTCAGAAAGTTCAGTGCCTACATTTGGATAGAAGTAAATGGCACATTTGACATAAAATTAAACCTACATAGATGCCCAGCTATATCTAATAGAGGGGATTTATAAATATACTTGCTGTATGAAAATATATTATCTTAATTACGCAATATTAATGCAGGCTGTCAGCGCATCACTGCCTAACTATAGTATACTCGTGCACAATAACCAGTTTACTTTTGAAAGTTTTACTGCAAGGCAGATATCGACATTTACAAAGTCTATGTTCCTTTTTATTTACACCAGGCGTGCACATGCGCCATCCCGCTTTGAAACAGTGCTTTTCTCCTAAGTATGCAGTTGCGATATTTGTGCTTTTTGAAGCACCGTTGATCGCGGCGGTTTAATTCTCTTAAGTGTGCTTCTTACCGAGCATAAATTACGCTATTCGATATTCGCTTCGATATGAACTGCGATATTCATCATTTTCTAAGCGTTCATTGTGGCAGGTTAGCCTTGTTGACTGCACTTCGTACCGAGCATCCGTGCACTGCGGGAAAGCAACACACGTAAAAGCGAGCTTCGCAGTTGTTGCTTCTCTGCAGTGCACCGATGCTCGATAAGAAGTGCACTCAACGGGGCCGACCTACCACAATGAACGCTTAGAAAATGACGAGTATCGCAGTTCATATCGAAGCGAATATCGAATAGCGTAATATTTAAAACTGCTACTCGAAAATTTGAATACTCGCACAATCCTAATCAAAAGACCACTTCTAGTCTAAAGCTCGTCTGGCCGGTCTTTTAAATGCATAAATCGCTCGACTGTCGCCAATATCCCATTTCGTAGTCGGCTATCTTTCAGTGTTTACTTCAAATGCAGCAAACTGAATGAAAATGAGGGTCTAATTTTTCGCACTCGGGTATCGCTTAGGATATGATGTTCTAGAATGACACGCGGCACGGCTATGTTTACCAACACGGCTGAAAGGCCGCGCATGCGCAGAGGCTATGTGGGCAAAAGCAGCCAGGCCCTCCATGTTTTTGCCATTGCGTTGTGTGGCGTGCGCTCGTTTTTGACATTGTAGAGACGCTTCTAGCTTTATTTGTACCTCATATTTCCTGCTAGTATGCCTTATGCCCGACTTTATGAGCTCTTTACCCGAGGCAGCTGTATCGAGACAAACTGTGCTTGAATGGCGTTGCCTTTGATGATCCGTACGCCGTAAGTAGGCTGTATACTTTCCGGCTTTTACCAAAAAACGCCGATAAACATCCGCCCGTGTCGAAAATACAAAATCGGTTAAAACTGAAGAACACCGGTTTTTTCATATTTTCGAGCATGCGCTGGTTTTTTTCACCGAAAAAGTCTTGCCTACTTCCCAGTTTTAACCGAAAAACACCAATAAACACTCGCCGGTGACGGAAATAAAAATCGTTCAAGACAGAAAAAGACACCGGTTTCTAAACATTTTTTTTCTAGCGAATGTGTTTTGTTTTTTTTTTTTCACAGAAAAAGTCCTACGCAAACTTCCATCAAACACAGTTATCTTACCCGGAATCATGCACTTTGCCTGTCTTTCTTTCGTGACCTACGTGGTCTTGGGCTCTTGGAGGACAGCAGCTTTGCTCTACTGTTCTCCGAGGTCAGCAGTCCCAGTGGTTTCCCTACACACCCCCTACGGGGGTGTGCTCTCCCCCTTGTTTTTCCGAAGGCAGCCCTTTAATTCACGACTCCTCTATTCTTAAAGGGATACTGAACCGAAATTTGTATTTCGCAAAATAAGGCCGCAGAAGCGTTGAACGGGTCGCTACGAACTCCAAAACATTAGTCATACATCGATATCTCAAACGGATGGCCTTACTTTTGAAAAAGAAGGGCGCGATGAAGCGAGGTCTCTGACGTCACTGTGCTCCTGGAAAATTTGAGAATGAGGGGAAGCGGCCTCGCTTCTCTCCTCCTCGCTTCGGTTCACCAGCTCGACGGGATGAAGCGAGGAGGAGAGGGAATGGGAATCGTGACGTGCCTTGTCTCGTCGGCCTCGTCGGCCGTGTTCAATCGCAAACCTCTTTTCCAAAAATACGGCGATCCGTTGGAGATATCGCTGTAGGAGTGATGTTTTTGGGTTTTGCAGCGTCTCGCCTATCTATCCATCCCTGTTTTGTGAGCTCGAAATTTCTGTTCAGTATCCCTTTATTGCCCCTCCCCCTCCCCCCTAAAAAGTTAGACACCCCCCCTAATTTCAATTCCTGGGGAAACCACTGAGCGGTCCTCCTGGGCCGCCGAGCTAGAAGATCACTATCTGTGGCCCGAGAGGCCAGTCACAGCTGGCCAGTACTGTCCCAAGCCTCGTGGGACGTCTTGGGACTTCCCGGGTCCAGCGCAAATGTTGAGCGGGCATTCTCGAAATTGCGCATTGTCAACAGGAAGGAGCGGGTGTCAGTGACAAACATGAGCCTAGGACTGTGTGCATGCATATACTACAATAATCAAGTGTGAACGAGGTTGTGTAAAAGACGTAAATAAAATTTGGACTGTTTTTCGTCCTCAGCGGTGGTTTACATTCGCAATTTTTCCCCCCTATAATCGCAGTTTTTAGCGTCTGCACGACAGAATTCACTGAAAAGCACCGGTCTTGGTGAAATAAATAAACGCCGATAAACATCCGCCGATTTTTGTCATAAATAAACACCGGAAAGTATACACCCTAGCCGACATGAAGTTTCTGCCGCCTACATCGATGGCTCACGTCGTCGTTTATTTAGTTTTTTCGCCAAGCCAGTTCACGGCCAACACAGTACAGGAGTACAAGTCTCTCAAGGCGGTTTCCGTGCTGCCGGCAAGATCAGCAGACTGTGGGTCTGTGGAAGTGTAGTTATTAATTGGTGAAATACACACAGCGTCTTTCAAGTCAAAGTATGATATTTTTCTTACCTTCATGACCACAAGGCACGACAAGCGGTAACAATTTGTTCATTTTGCTGCCGATCTCCTTCCGCTTGGTAGCACGGGCGTATAGCCACCGACGAGCGCTTGGCCGGTGCTTTGTGCGCAAACACCCTGGCAACAAAATCCGGGTGGCACCGATCAGACGACAGTTTCCCTGCACATAAGCAAGCCTCAGGACAAACATAAGCAAGCCTCAGGACAAACATTGAAATGGAAGCCACACTTGCCTTCAAGGAAGTGCTTGCCGCAGAAACAGTCATCTGCGCGAGGCGACCATTCTTTTCGATCCACGGATATTATCCACCTTTTGCGCCTTTGAGAGTCCACCTGGAACTTGTGGAAACTCACTCCGCTACTTTTGCTGTACCTTTCGGTGAAAATAACGGCTACGCAGCTTTATGGCATGCCGAAACGCTATGACGTCAAGCCCGGGTGTCGGTCTATAGGTTTCTTGCAAATGTAATCAATCGTAAGGTGATTAAAAAAACGTACGCAACCCTAATAAAAATATAGTGCTGCTAAAAGTTTAGGATTATATGTTTACACTCGGAATTAGTTCAAGTAATAATGTGGTAGAATATTTTTGTCACTTTTCTTCCGTGGTCTGTCTAGAGCCCTTTGTAAGCACAACAAAACATCAGAAAAAAAAAATATTTTTAACCAATCACTTTATTTCAGGCAGTCCACAACCAGGGAGCTCCATTGACCAACTGCTGGGGGTTTATCAACGGAACTGCCAGGGCCATGTGTCGGCCGACGTGGCACCAGCGTAAGTTTTCTCGGGGCACAAGAGGTATCATTGCACCAAGTACCAAGCAGTCACGTGCCCCAATGGCATCATTGCCAGGCTGGATGGGCCATATGAGGGGTTCCACTCATTGTGGCTTTCTGTGGAACTGACATTTTTAGGACATACCATAGAATACCGTGCATCCGCCCATTCCACGTTAAGCGCCCATTCCCAAATTGTTAAGATCTGAGAAAATATGCTCAGTACATTGATACGTAAAATTGATGACCGGGCAAGCGCCCATCCCCCATTTTTTTGAACTACCGGTATTTTACGGTAGTTCAAAGGTCATTTAATATGTTTGTGTGCCAGAGCAAAGAATGTGACAATATTTAAGTGAAAGTTTATTAACTCATACATGTATATTACGAATGGGATACAACACAATGAACTCCCTAGAAAGTACAGAGCGAAATCATCAACACTTAAATGACGTCCGTGTGCTGCGGTGGAATCATCAGTTATCTTGGGAAGAATTTTAAATAACAAATCTCAGAGGACTGAACGGACAGTGTGCATATTTATTTATTTATTTATTTATTTAAATACCCTCGGGGGCCATTTGGCATTAAAGAGGGGAGTAACAAAATAACACAAAAAGAAACAAAAGGGCAGAGTACATAAGGTATCATGGCGGCTCAGGAAAGTAAAGAGTTTATAGCATTTTTAGACATTTCCATATCAACAATATATATATTAGAAAACAGGCTATCCAGGCAAACTCATTAGGACGAATAAGTAATTTGTTAAGTTTTAATAGGAGCAACCTGTGAGGAACTTTATCAAAAGCCTTGCTTAAATCTACGAAAAACACGGTCAACTTGGGACCCACAGTCAGGAACAGACTGAAGATCGTTAGTAAGTAACAAAAGCTGTGTCTCACAGGAGTAAAATATGTGGAAACAATGTTGACCTTTGTTAAAAAAAAGAATTTGATTCTAGGAAATTAACCAGTTAGGAGTTAGGAGTATATTATATGCTCTAGTAATTTGCGTGGTATTAGCCCCGAGAGCGAACACTAGCGTTGCTGCGGTTGCCGCGCCCTGATCGGGTGAGGTGTACCGTGACGTCAGGGGAAGGACTCTGCTTTGCGATCTCGCATCCGGCTCGCTTCCCTGCACCGGTTTGGCCGTTGCGTGCCGCAAGCACATCGAGGAGCGGGACCTTGTTTACCCGGTGTAGAAGACACTGGGCTAGGAAGCAATGGTGAGGGTGCTGGCTAGCTGGTGTAAATTGAGCATAGTTGTAAACCCGAGACTGGGATGCGGACAAGGGACAAACAAAGAATGACACGTGTCGTTCTGTGTTTGCTCTTTGTCCGTATCCCTAGTCTCGGGTTTACAACTATACGCTGGGCTAGGCCGATACCAATGTGCTTCCGTACCTATTCTAAGCGTGCTTGTCCCTTTTACCTTTATAATTGGGTTACAAATCCCGAAACCTATCGGCGGAGGGAATTTCGCCGATGAACCTCCCTGTCGGTCCACATGGCATAAGGCAATGGTGCGAGGGGCTGGTGAAGCGGCAGCATGTTTTAGGCGCTGGAATTCTGTTCCCTGCATGTTCATGATCTAGGAGAATACTACATCCCGCTTTGCAGGCATTCCAAATGGCATTTATATCAAAGGCCTTTGGGCGGTCGGCAAATTAGCTCGCGACCCCGACTCATGCAATTCTGCATGCGCTGGTATTGAACTGCCACAAATACAGTACACTCCCTTTAACGAAACTCGACGGGGACAGTGAAGTCTGTTTCATTTATCAGCAGTTTCATTTAAGGGGGACATAGGTCTTTAGACCAAAAAATCACCACCAAATAGATTTTTGGAAAATAGGATTTTTGGAATCCACATGCTCTCCTTATCTGCCAAGTTTCTTATCTCTTAAGTTCATATTTCAGCCATAATATTGATTTAAAGACATGTAGGGCACCTGATTTTGCACCCATGTTGATGCTAAAACGATGGCTATTGTCGTAAAAACTAAGAAGGTTGTTTTCCTCGTCATATAATGAAATAATGAATCCAATTTTTGGCAATAAATAATGCCAACTTTTATTAAATTTGGTTCAGAAACATATATGGACAGCTTTTGCTTCCCACGTCCCCCCTCAAGGGTCACAACTCCCAAAAAAAGCTGTGCAAGGTTGTCTGCTTCAGCTTGGCGAGGCACTGCTTCACCAAGTAGGCATTCATCTTGTTTAGGATGCACACATGCTCCAAGCAGCCCTTTATCTGGAAGTAGCTCTGGAGTACTTCTACTGCATGGCTTGCCTCTGTAGTCGATTCAAATGATCCAAAAAAAACTTCTGCAACTTTCATCAAATGTCGCTAATTAAAGCAGGAAGCCTTTCAGTCTCCTCGGAACGTGGCGAGGGTCATCGCTACATTCAGGGAACGTTATCTGAGGACTACTTCTAAAGACTCTATAAGCACAAGATAGCTGCTTTCCCAACGCACCAGCCTGAGCATGTACTAACGACACTTTGCACTTCCTGTCACTTATCAACTTCTTTCACCCATTATGTGCTGCATACATCACCGATTACCCACTCCGAGCTTAAGAGCAGATACACATCCATCCCACACCCTAGCGGGACATACCATTTTTCAATGTGTTGAGCTCTGGCTGCTAAAAATCGGGTCTATTCAAAGCTGCCCCTCTACTTACGCAGTGAGTTCCAAGATCATTATCAAGTTCTGAAAACCATTGTTTTTCTCCTACACCTTATATTACATTCCTCGGTAGATTCATATAAGATAAAACTGATCCCTTATGCTAAGTTTCCGGAAAGTCCACTTAAGTTGCATATTTTTGGCACAAAGTGGCATATAGTGGATGGTGCTTCGAACCACAGGTTGAGTGAGAGCTCCGTAAAGTTGGCTTCACCTGCGAAAATTCTAGGAATGTTCGGAAGCGAATGTTCCAAGAATGTTGCGCATATGAATGTTCGAAGGAGAACGTTCCGAGAACATTGTGCATACGAATGTTCGCCAACGAACGTTCCTAGAGGCGGGGTGCTCTGGTGGACGTCCATTGTTTAATCTCCTCTTCACTCTCATCTCCGGTGCCATCTTCAACTTTCTTTAGTATATCTGCTAAAGCGTCCTCACGGCAGGTGACAACGTCGTCATCAACAGCTTCATAATCGTCCATTGTCACAGTGCCAGTGCCGCACACCTCAGCCGCCAAACCAAACATGGCATGCGTTTCAGCACTGTCGGCATCTGGCTCCTCTTGGTCCATGGCCACTTCCTTAGAGAAGCCTGCATGCCCGAAGCATCTTTGAATTGTCGTAGACGCAACTTCATCCCTCGATTGGGCCGAGATGTGGATGGCAGAAAGGAGGTCTAGGGTGTACCCTTTGTCCCTATTCATGCACAGCATCATCCTTTTCAGAACGTGGCGACAGTAAACCACCTTCAAATTTCGAATAACACCCTGATCCATCGGCTGGAGTACGGCTGTTACATTGGGAGGGAGGAACTCCAGGTGAATGGGAATTCAGATCGCGCACTTCACCATGCGCTGGGCAATTGTCCACAATAAACACAACTTTTCTGCCTTTTCTGGTAAACTCGGCGTCCCTCTCCCTCTCCGAGTTACCCTGGTGGATTATGTCACATGACAACAAAAATAGAGAAACGCTGGACGCGGGTAGGTTTTCGATAACCACCTTTACCCTGGAGTTAGATAGAGTAAGTTTTGGAACGTGGCCAGAGAAACTATCGACGGGCCACACGAGTTCCTTCCGACCGTGGATACGAATAGCAGAAGCCAAAAATAAATATTTCTAAGATAAATAATTAGGCCCGCGTGGAGCGGCAGAGTCTAAAGCAAAAAAGACGGCGACGTTATGAAGTTTCTACAAACGTTTTAATGTTCCTGAAAGGTTTGAACACTCGCTTCATGCACATATCTGGAAGGTTACCTTCGCCGATCTATTTATTGACCATGCATGCTGTTCCGATTTAAATTAAAGACAACATTCTTGAACCCGCTCGTCGATGCAGGAAACCCTCAAATTTGTCAGAGGTTCCCTGGTTCCGTCGGTTCCTTCTCGAAGCGAGATGGAAGCTACGCCGATACTGGCACACCTTCGTTCGATAGCACGTCATTTCATTTTCAGGCGGTATGCATGAACAAACCTTTCCCGCAACGCTAACTGGTGTTTCGGCTTTCCAATCTAAGTATCTTTATTCGCTGCGGCTGGGCTAAGCATTCTAAGCAGGGCAGTGGTCTGACTGCCTTTTCATCACAACTTTTGTGTCGCCAAGCTATCGGCACGCTCGTTCGATAGATCAATTCGTTTTCAGGCAAGACGCACGAACAAACCTTTTGCTCAACGCTCACTGATGTTTCGGCTTTCAAATGAAAGTATCTTTATTCGCTGGGCTAAGCATTATAAAAGGGACAGAGCAGGGGCGGATGCAGGAATTTCCTGAGGGGGGGTCAGGTGTTGGTCAGCGTACCATATGTTTAGGAACCCCCTCCCTCTCTCCCTCGTTTCACGCCCTAAATTTTACACATGCAGAAATCAAGAGGGGGGTCAGGACATCCGGACCCCCCCCCTCTAAATCCGCCCCTGGGACAGAGTGGTCCGAATGTCTCCTCATCTCGACTAGTTTTCTGTCGCTGTGCTATCGGCGCGCTACCGTTTGATAGATGAATTTCTTTTTCAGGCAAGATGCACGAACAAACCTTCTTCGGAACGCTAATTGCTGTCTTGGCTTTCAAATCAAATTGTTTTTACCTGCTGGATTAAGCACTAATCAATTGAAAAGGGGCAGCGGTCCGGCTACGCCTTTCGTCTCGACGGTCTCAACAGCAGCGCAGTCATCTTGTTTGTTTACGTGACGTCACGGAGCGCGAAGAAGTCACTCGCGCTCCGAGAAATTCTCGGTGCATGAAGAGCGCGCATAGAGAAATATAGTACCACGTAAAGAGGGGACACTTCCATAGGCCCCAGCGGCCCAATTCAGCGTCAGCGAGCGCACCCAGCGGCCAGTATAGTCCCTAGTTGAGTGTTTAATGGATGGATACACGCAATAACCGCTGGCCAGATGAATGAATGGATTTAAGGCGAATTCTGGCGGTATTTTGATATCGGGCAGTAGCATGCGCCCTCTAGTTTAACGAGTCAGTGTTATTGTACCTAGCATGGTTTGTGTTTAAAATAGAATTGTTTTATAAGCATACCTTAATTGTACTGCAGAAGAAAAGTCATCTAGCGCTACATATAATTCAAACTGACCGCACACCGAAAAGGATATTTTCACATTTGTGCTAACTCTCTTGAAGGGACGACATGGGACGACACCAGGGATTGACACACAAAAGTATTTATTTTTGTAACTATGACAAGCAAAACAAACATCAACTCTGAAGACAAGGAGTTATGCATGTTATTCATACATTACAAAAATAACAATACACATGCAAAATGTATGAATAACGCGTCAACAGTTGTACACTGGAAAAAAGTACTGTATTACAGCGAGACTTACAGCGACAAATGCAATACGATGGAGGGCATTTAAAAAGTTACCGTCCAAGTTCCATGAAAGGCGCTTGCACATATGACCATGTGCTGAAAGGCTTGCACATACGACTGGCCCAGTCGCTTCTAAATTCAGTGACCGAATGCTAATGTCCGTCAACAAAGAAACTACAGCCACAATACTTCTTAGATATACCGTATACCTTGACCGCAACGGAAGAATGACTAGAAACCCGCACGAGACAACAAGCCGCGGAACCAACTCAACCCACACAACGAGGCAACCAAGCAGCCGAAGTATCCGCCCTCCGTCGAGTTCACGACTCCGAAGCCAACCGTCGTGCCGCAGCCATAGCCACAGCCGTTGAAGTCGTTTTTGAAAGCTTGCAAAGTTCGTAATAATTTTAGAAGTTTACTCTATACAATGAAGTTATTTATTAATATTATATATCTGACAAATGTTCAAAATAAGTGGCACTGTTGCACCTACTAACGGCCAGTAGAGTCCCTAACTCCTAGGCCGCGAAACGGCTTGAGTGGCCACTCTTTACGTAGTACTATATTTCTCTATGGAGCGTGCTCGAGTGTCAGTCTCCGGTGGCACTCCTGTCCGTTTAGTGAACGGAGGGCCGAACTCTCGCGCTCCGGAGCACGGACTTAACACGCCCAACGACATGTAGCCATGTCGCATAAAACAAAAAGAGGCGTGTCTTCCTTGTTTGTTATTCGTCATCGGCAGAATCGTGAACTTATCGGCTTTTCAACCTTTGTTCTTAGAAAGCAGGCTTTTCTCCTAGGATATAATGGAAAATCAAGTAAATAGGTAAATTTAAAAAAGACGTTTCCGGGTATTTGTTTTAGGCGTGAACAAATAGGAAACGAAGTATCTTGTGGAATACAGCCGCTTATCTTACCTGTAAACAAAGAACACTAATTCACTCAATTTTTTTTATGTTCTATGTTTCAGTAATCAAACTTGGTGAAATAGTGACCAGGTTAGTAATTTTATTTCTGGTGATTCGACAGCAGCGTCGAAACAAATCAGAGGAGAGAGAGTAAGTGATACAAAACACACTATAAAGGCCCGTTCACACTTTTGCAACCGAGTACGACCAAGAGAGACGAGACTCGCTGAAACCTCTTAAAATTTCTTTGGACCAGAGAACACGCTGGCGTCATCTATGAGGTGGCCCTGGAACTGCATTTCACGAGAGCAAAGGTTTTGCGGGATTTCCGAGGTCAAATGTGCGTAATACCTATAAGAAAGGCTTGTTTATGACGTTGACAAAAGTTTTTCGAGCCAAGAAAGAAAGGATAATTTATTTATTTATTTATTTATTTAACAATACTATCATTCCTTGGAAGGAATACAATAGGAGTGGCACAGATGAACACAAAATGAATAATTATAAGACAACGCGGTTTATAGGACGGAATAATTATAAGACAATGCGCGAGAGAAATAGAAAATATGCCGGACCGCCAAGTTTACGGTGCTACCGTTGTAAGAGGTTTAAGGCACCCAGTTTTAAGAGGTCGCAAGAATGTGAACGGGTCTTTATGCTCCAAAATTCGGTGAAGTAAAATTCAATGAAACGGCGTCAACCGATTCGATGAAAGGGTGTTCGATGTATCGGCGTTCGATGAAAGGTCCACTTATTCGATGAAACGGCGTTCGATGAAATGTCCAGTACCCCTCTAAAACGGGAAACGGAAGAAATGGTCCCGGAACAAATGGTCCCGGAACAAATGGTCCCGGAACTAATGGTCCCGGAACAAATGGTCCCGGACCTAATGATCCCAACTTCAAGGTAGGAAAAAATGGTCCCACAAAAATGTCGCCCCTGTAAAAGCCTCAGAACGGAGCTCGTACCTATTGTTGCACTAGGACCTTCCAAAGTCCGATAACAGATAAGGGGGGTAAAGGGGGGGAAGGGGGGGGGGGGGGGCGGGGGCGCTTTCTCATTTCGTTGGTGAGATAAGCGACAACACAGGCATTCACGATTGACCGCATGATTCAGCTTCAGTTAACGAATGACGCGTGAAAGTGCCACATTTTCTTCCGCTCGCCCATTTTCAAACGGTAAGTAATTTACTGTGCTCTTTCAGACCGTGTCAAGATATGTATAAATGTTAATAAGCGTCTCACTCGAAAGATATCGTAAATATTGATCAGTTTTATACTTTTAGCTGTAGAATCTCTCCGCCAGTACAGCCAGGGCGTGAAAACCATGGAGGCCTTCCTTCGAGGTGTGAGCCGAAGCACTCGGTTCAGTAAGATTTTTGTATGTTTATCTATATGGCATCAATAAAATGTTTGAGTTCTGAACAACTCCCTGTGAAATATATTTCAACCTAGGTGGTATATTTACTGATTTGTTTCGAAAGACAAGAAGGAGCACCACTCGTGCACACGCACATCCACCTAAAAAGGCCGCGAGCTCCGCTCCTAATGTGGGCCGTAACCAAAAGACACGCGGAGATGAATGTAATTGAAGTCGCATAGCACCAATGACATGAGTAGAAGTGCTCAGTTTGCCTATCAAAACAAGGCATAAAAAACATCCCTAGCAAAATGCTCATATAGTAATAGCAGTGACCCCTTGCAGTATACGATCGCTAAATACAATAAAATAACACTGACTCTTCTATTGTTAGACAGTATTCCGGCAATTTTAAATAAAAGAATTATAGAAACCTTATCAACTTGCTCTGAGGTAACCGGTCTCAAATTATGGGACCAAGTTCCTCATTCCACCAGCAAACAAGTACGTAGAGAGCATAAAGAAATAAAGTGCATTGAGTGTGTTATATTTTCAAAGTGATCTTATGACGGGACCATTTTTTCCTACCTTGAACTTGGGACCATTAGTTCCGGGACCATTTATTCCGGGACCATTTTGTTCCGGGACCATTAGTTCCGGGACCATTTATTCCGGGACCTTTTGTTCCGGGACCATTAGTTCCGGGACCATTAGTTCCGGGACCATTTGTTCCTACACCCCTCTAAAACAGCTGTTTCAGCAGCTCCTGTGGCTGCTCCCAAGTACAGCTTATGAGTTCCTGATTTACAGGGGGAACAGCGCACCAGCAAAACAGTCACACACATACACCAACAAAAACTCCGGACATTTATACTTCGTTTCACCTTATGTGCGAGCGAAGGCAAAGCTGGAAGCGCGAGCACGAAAGCTCCGTACGTTCAGGCTTTAATCGAGCGCGCGAGTTGGGGAGAAACGTAAAAAGCGCTGGTCTCGCACTTCTGGCTTTGGCTTCGCTCGCAGATAAGGTGAAACGAAGTATAGGCATTCACTGTCGGGACTGTTGCTGCTCAGTGCTGCTGAGTAACTGCGCTGTGCTTGGCAAGCACCACAACCAGCTCACCAGAGAAATCATCGAGGCAGAGAATATCGCTAAACTTAACGACAGATGTGTTAGTACTCCTTCAATAACCTTATCGCAAAAAGAACTAGACTACCTAGCCCTACATTAATTTCAATTTAGTTAGCTTTAAATTTATCTTCATATCGAAAAAAGATGCCCTAGCCTATAACACAAATAGAAAAAGACGAAGAAGTGTAAATACACCCGAGAGTTGACAGTCAGCGCTGTGTAAGTGTCTTTTGTATGTGTGTTGACTCGAGTGACTGTTTTGCTGGTGCGCTGTTCCCCCTGTAGATCATGAGTAACCAACTCGCCCGAACCTCTGTGTTATGAGTTCCACCCCTGCGATTGCACACGACCATATGGGCCGCGCCTCAAAGATTTTTAATCTCGCCGTCTTGTACTTTAGCCTTCGAAAACCATCCTTGCTTCACAGCATTGCTCTATTTGTGCTGCCATGTGATCCATTTGAGTAGATTTAGAACATAGCCACGGTTAATAGTGCATAAGAGCAATCATACAGATTGTTTTCCCCCCTTTATTGATAACAAATCGCCGGAACAGCTGAACGATCCAGAACTCTGTGGCCGATATATGATGCAAAAACATCTATGCCCGACACACCTTCAAAACTGCCGCGGCGCCGATTCCTGATCGCTACCCAAGCGTGCGAAGACAGACTCAGCATTTCGGCGTGCCAAGGAAGCTTTGATCATGCCGCGAGATTGGCGAAACTTTCTTTTTATTATTAATAATTAAATTTCTAAAGGACCCGGGAAATTTAGTTGTTTTTAGCTCCTTCCGTGAAGATTTAAGTACTTTTAGCTATTTTTATCCTTTGTTATTTGGCAACACTGGTCGTGTCACGTGACAACACAGATCGAAAAGCTCTAAACGCGGGTGGGGTTTGGAACGCCAAGGTGCAAAAAAAAAAAAC
This sequence comes from Ixodes persulcatus, assembly GCA_013358835.2. NCBI lineage: Eukaryota > Metazoa > Arthropoda > Arachnida > Ixodida > Ixodidae > Ixodes > Ixodes persulcatus. The sequence continues at coordinate 34,253 of JABSTQ010006801.1, forward strand.
TTGCAGTAAAAACGAGTAAATTTTGGAACACGGCATAGAGATCAGTGATGCGAACGCAAACCTTGTTAATTATCCAGATTCGGGTCCGAATCTCGGTTCTGAAAAAGTTTGCCTCATCGCTTTTGTAAACAAATTAATCGGAGACGCGTTTCAGCAAGTCTATGCACCACAGAAGTACTACAGTGGCTTAAAGGGGGTAGTGTAGTTACCGTGTAGCCTCCACCATGCATCGGGAACGGCCGCTCCTTGGAAGACGGTGTAGGTGGCGCTTCGATCCGCAGCTCCGTTCGGGTGCCACACCGGCCGGCAGATAGAGGCACCCTAACACGCTTCATAACTAATATAAATACCTCAGAAACAATTATCTGTTTCCAGTGAACTTCCCACGGCATGAGTTGTGTTCGTAGGTGAATAAAAATGTGAAACTAGCAGACGACAGTGCTGCGAATCGGCCGGAGCTGGCCGGAGCCAAGCTGACCAAGCGGCCAAGCCGAAGCCATAGCCGGAACGACGGTGCTGCAAGCGCCAGCGCCACCCGCGGCCGTCTTCCAACGCTGTGCCGCTTCTCCGGTTTCGTTCGTTACACTACCCCCTTTAAGCCACTGTAGAAGTACGGAGCCCACCGTCGCGCACAGTGGTTGCGTGGTGAGGACTACAGAAGCAAAATTTGTGAAGGCTGCTATGGTTCAAGCTGGACAGAAGTTGCGGAAGCCAGCTGGATCGTCATGAGATCGGCCACTTCGACGCTGTCACCTGGGGCCGCTATGTTGACGTGGATTGTTGGTAAGCAGCTATACTTCGTCTCACCTTAGTATGGACTATTGTTAGCCGCGCGTGCTAAAGGCGCGAGCTATACTTCGTTTCACCTTATGTGCGAGCGTAGGCAAAGCTGGTAGCGCGAGCACGAAAGCTCCGTGCGTTCAGGCTTTGCTCGAGCGCGCGAGCTGGGGAGAAACGCAAAAAGCGCTGGTCTCGCGCTTCTAGCTTTGGCTTCGCTCGCAGATAAGGTGAAACGAAGTATAGTCGCTTTGAATGAA
>JABSTQ010006802.1:0-104234 GCA_013358835.2 Ixodes persulcatus
GGTACCATCACGGGCATGCTGCATGGGTTGGAGGCTTGTCAATGTCGTTTGTTTCTGTTTGTCGCTCTAGTGGGACTCGGGCATAATCCTTGAGTCCACTAGAGCGACAAAAGCTGGTTGCTGGTCGAGTATCTGCTGCCTGGTAACTGGGCTTCGCAGCAAGCAGGTGGCTCTACCGATCCGAGTACTAATGACAGCAGTTGTCGATGGTTCGCCCCATGGCCACTTCATGGCTGTGACGTAGAGCTGGATAGCAGCACCTGGAGAAGGAACAGAATAAACAGTGATGCATGTTTAGTAAATATGTTTTACATGAACTACAAATCATGCTCCTAATTAAATTATAACACAGCAGAAAGGCTACCCAAAAGGTCTTGGTGGTAGGTTCAGTCTCCTTCAATATAAACGACCTACTGAAAGCGCGTGGCCAAGAACGGCGGTGGTCGGGGGCACTATGTGCGCTCCACGAGATTCTGCTCTGCCTCGAGGAAAAGACGCTCACTCGGGGCTCAACCGTCCTGAACTTGCTAACAGTTTTTGGTTTAGGTTTAGCATAAGAGTGTGCTTTATCGGCTTAGCGCCCAGAGATATGGTCATAGAGGCTTGAAGTAAGCATGCTAATCACTTTTTGTTATTAGTTGTTTCACATGTAAAATTTTAAAACAGGCACAAATATTAATGTTACACCCAAGTCTCATATTTGAAAAATAAAATGTCTTGAAGAGTGGATTCAATAATTAGAAGGATGGCATGGACCATGAACCATGCACTTTAAAAGTGAAAATAATTGTCTTGACTCGGGCCAGTTTCTCTCAGACAGCCATTTCAGAGTCAGTGGCGGTGACATGATGCAAATGAACTGCTCTCCACATGAACCCGAAAACTGATAAGCGTGCATTGCGCTTTAGCTGAGCACTGAGTGAGTTCCCCCTTTGGTAGATTCGGATCTCCCAGAGCACGCACAGCGCCCCCACCAGCCACTGCCTCGGCCAGGCACTCCCAGTGGGTCTTTCATACTGCAGAATACATAACGCAGGAACTACAGAACTCGACAGTGACAAGCATGATTTCCCTCCATTTCTAGAATACTACTTACTGTCAGTAAATGCAAAATAAAAGCCAGTTTGAGCACCTCAATCTGAACACCACATATAACATGCAGTACAGCGGAAGGTTGCTCACATCGTTTGAAAGCAGACTTTGAATTGCTGCAAGGGAAATTTTTTTGTTTCTCTTAATAGTAAAACTAAGCCATGAGCTCAACTTCACTATAAAGACAATGTTTTCTATCTGCTTTTCTTTAAATGCATAGAAGTACTTTTTGATATTTATGTTACCTACCTGTAAGGTTGCAATATAAAGTGCTGTCAACTTCCACTGACAGCCCTGAAGCTGTCAGTGGAAGTTGACCCACAAAACCAAATTCCCTAGTAATTAAAACGACACTAAAAATCAGATCAAAAAAACATTCAGTCTGATTTGATTATATTGAATCAATAAATACAATGAATGCAAGCCATATTCTTGTGAAAATGTATTATAAACTTTCAATGTAAAATGGGATCAGATTTATAATGCAGGAGTCCTACTAGAGCGACCAACAGAAACAACTGACCCTGACATGACTTAAATATATTCAGCATGCACATGAAGATACCTTTGGCAGGCTTGCCATTTTTTGGGGCTCATGAAGTAAGCACAAGTGATTGCAAGCCTGCCAAAAGATATCTTTGCATGCATGCTGCATGGTCTTGGGGCTTAAGATGGCAAGTTGGGCTAGTTGGTTATTTACCACTGAATATTATGCCAAAAATACAGACAAAACGAAGAAAAACCTGGACAGGACACGGCATAATTTTCAACTGAATGGTTTAGTTAGAAAAATATATATACAAATAAAAACTGACACCTGCTAGCAGAACACTGTAAGGTCAAAATGCACTCTCTCAGAAACCAGCACCACTGGTCCTACATAGAGTGAAATTCTGTCAGACAATAACACTAAGGGTGCACTCAGACAAGAGTTGTTACCCTGGTATTTTATCCAGAAGGTCGCCTAGCAGTTCACTATGACCATTGTGAGAGCAAGTCCAACTTAGACAAAGACTAGTCTCATGGGCTGCTACAAGACAAAAACAAAGAGCAAAATTCACAATGCCTTCTTGATAAAATCCTAGAATAACAACTCATGTGAGTGCACCCTCATTACTATTATCTCACAAAGAATTTAACGGTCTGCAGAGCCAATGACGCTTGTTTCTGGGGGAGTGTGTTCAATGTCACATCAGCCCACACTTCACATTGCGCGATTTTGCTTGCAAATTTACACCTGTGACGTCAGGCACTGCAGCTTCCCCTATGCTTTTATTTCGCTGCACGAGTGACGTCGCAACAGCAAAATCGCAAGTAAAATCACATAATGCGAATCAGGTTTACAGTGTTCTGACAGCATGTGTGACTTCCTTTCAGCAGATCTTCCTTCATTTCGTCCGTGTTTTTTGGCGTATTATCCAGTCTTGAGGCACATCGGTGTCAGGTGTTTCTCTTTGTCACTCTAGTAGGACTCGGGCAGGGTGGGTAAACAGTCATGTCTCAATAATGTGGATACACTGCTATCTAGAAACTATTTTCGGGAACCAACCAGGTAAATACCTGCATTTTGTTCTGTTGTTATGCACAGCTCACATTATGGACGCTTTTGGGTAGGAACGGAGGTGTCCGTTTTCATGAGACATCACTATCAAATTCCCTAGTGTTGAAATTAATAAGTGCATGCTCTGAAGCCACGTAGCAGGCTTCTCCACCAAACACCAACGCGTAGTGGTGGCATGGCAGATGTTTGTGGCTGCAGAACACACCACAGGCAAATGATATCCAATGTGAACAATCATCGATATTTGACATTAGAATCAACCATCAAATAGGCCTACATGTTGTCACAGAATTCAACGAGTTTTGTTCTTCTTAGTTGGTTTCCGTTTTGAGTAAGATGCGTGAGCACCGAAAACACGAGCTCGGAAGGGAAGAAAAAGAAAAAAAGAAAGAAGGTGGAAGCTGCGCGAAGCTAGGCGTCGGCGTTATGGCTGGTGGAATAACGAGCAAGGCTTCAGTGGTGTCGGTAGTCGAACCCCGAAGAAGGCTTCGTTAAGATGGTTGGTGGGCCCTGAGCAAGCTTCGACGATATGCGTGTGCTTGTGAGTGAGCGCTGTTCGGCAGTATAAGCACCCAAGCCACCACGACTTCTCGGCTCCGACTGGCGGCGTAAGGAACCGGACCACCACCGACATCTTGGGACCATGATTGGACTTTCCTCCTCCGAACTGTATGGAGTCTTTGATTTGGCTTCTGTTCCCTTTGTTACGCTTTCGAAGCTTTTGTGACTTTCTTGCCACGGTTACGAAGAGCGGAACGCTTGCAAGGTATGTTCTTTTCCTTTATTACTTTTTTTTACGACTGTGTATGCGTCCTGTGCACCTTTTCTTTACTTTTGAATTTCATTACTAATAAATAGTGTTCCGTAACTCCAGGCACGACTCACTCTCAATTCCTACAGCCTCTAAGGAAGTCGATCGCCTAGGTGTGGCCCTAGCACCTGGACAGCGGTACAATTCAAATTACAAGTTTGTTTGTTTATGGCATCTTTTCCAACCGAACCTGTGACAAACTGGTATCCACGACAGGACTCGAATTTGTCACAAGTTTGTCACAGGTTAGGTTGGAAAAGATCCCATAAAGAAACAAACTTGTAATTTGAATAGACCCTTCGCGAAAAACCCAAAAGTCCGCGCGCGCTGCACGACCAATAATGGGAGTCCTCGGTACGCCCCTCCTCCCGCTACCACGTGACGACGTGGCATACGCGAGCAGGCGCAGGTTACCACGGCAACGACTTTTGGAGCGGCCGAGTCAGGCGAGCGACGAGACGACGGCTGCCCCTTCCTCGTCCCTCTCCTTTGTACCGGCTCTGTCATCTGCTGCACCAACGCTTTGTCAAACCTGGTCGAAACCTGCCACGATTCCGGTGCAAATTAAACGGATTCGGTGACACTTCAATACGTGAAGGTAAGTTACGACAAATAACGTTTAAATAAGTTCACCTGTCGCGGTGCCTTTACGCTGCCACAGATACGGTACGCCGCCAACGACGTACGACTTGGCGGATGGGCGGGATGGCGGATGTCTGCAACGGCTGCTGGCGGTAGCTGCCGGGACGCGTGCGCAGTCGCGGAGGCGCAACGGGGAAGCACGTGATCTTTACCGAGGGTTCCCAAAATTCCCTGCCGTCGTGGCGCTGTATGTTTTGCAAAGGGTCTATTGGACCGCTGTCCAGGTGCTGGGGCCACACCCAGGCGATGGACTTCCTGAGAGGCGGTAGGAATTGAGTGAGTCATGCCTGGCGTTACGGAACACTATTTAATAGTAATGAAATTCAAAAGTAAAGAAAAGGTGCACAAGACGCACACACAGTCGTAAAAAAAGAAATAAAGGAAAAGAACATATCTTGCAAGCGTTCCACTCTTCGTAACCACGGCAAGAAAGACACAAAAGCTTCGAAAGCATAACAACAGGAACAGAAGCCAAATCAAAGATGCCATAAAGTTTGAAGGAGAGTCCAATCATGATCCCAAGATGTCGGTGGTGGCTTGGGTGCTTACAGTGCCAAACAGCGCTCACTCACAAGCACAAGCACATTGTCGAAGACTTGCTTGGGGCCCACCAACAATCTTGAAGAAGCCTTGCTCGAGATTCGACCACCCAAACCCCCGAAGCCTTGCTCGCCGTTCCACCAGCCATTGCGCCGATGCCTTGCTTCGCGTTCCACCACAACCACACCGCGCGCGGGTTCCACCTACTTTCTTTTTGTTCCCTTCCTCCGAGCTTGTGCTTTCGGCGCTCGCGTATTTTACTCAAAACTGAAACCAGCAAAAAAAAGAACAAAAACCGTTGAATTCTGTGACAGTTGTCATGGCTGTGAATGTCTAGAGGGCAAAGTTGACATTTGCAACTAAACTTGAAATAAAAAGGCATGTGGAGAAGGAGACTAGAAGTCTTGTGTCACTGGAGCCCACAAGACCTTTCAAAGCATTTTGGGTAAGCTACTCAAGAAACGGTGTGACATAAAAGCACGGCAGAACATGTTCCGATGTACGGCATATTAAGACATTGAGAAACCACTACAGAGAGGGTTTAGAGATGTCGGGGCAAGCAACATTCCTATATTAGGACCGATCTTCTAAAGGAATGTGAAAAACTCCTTTTACTCATGAAGTGAAGGATCTTTTAAAAGAATGTAAAAGATTCCTTCTAACTTGATGTGAAAAACTTCACTGCAAGTGGATAGCTACATTACCTTAAGGGCCACCATGGCATAGGAAAACAGACCATCTAAGGGATGGATAGATGTATGCAAACGGCTGTGCATTTTGTAACGGGCTGTAGTGCCAGTGTATGTGATGGGACTATTGTGGTGGCAGTGCCAGCGTCGAAAGAGGAAGTCAATGGCTCAACGATAAAGTGAAGCCAAGTATGAAGCCAGAAACAGTTAAATGACTTGCCTAGAAAATTTGCCTGCAATGGCAAAAGCATCCCTGGCAAGCGATTCACAGTTCTCATGGCAGCTAACAGAACAAGGCCCAGATTACAGTACCTTTGAAAACCAACACTGATGGCACCACAAAAATGTATCCTTAGTGATGGGAAAGTTTAGAATGCCAAACAGTATGAATAACTCTTACAGTAAAACATCATATACATATGAAACATGAAATCATGGGTGACTCGGGATCTCTTTGGCTGGGTCTTTGGTGGCTCATGGACTGGGAAGCCGAGTTTGGCATAAGCGTCCCAGCGTGTGCCTACTTGATGACATGTGCCGCTTAACACTATCCAGTTCAATTCTAGCAGCCAAACACGTCATGCAAGATACAGTTGTTAGACCAAGGCATAATTCAAAGGTAGTGTAGATTGTGCTTACCATTTATAAATGTCCAGGCACGTCTGTGATTTAGCCCATCCACAGGCTTTCGGAGACGGTCACAAGAGCCAGCAGCTTGCTTGGGCAGCTCACTGTCAGCCACTCTGCCCCTCTGTACACAGTGCCACCTTCATGAGCTCCCACTGAAGAACAAAAGAAACAGAATCGGAAATTATAACTGCAATAAGAACATCTCAGCAGCAGACGCTACGGTATGGTGTCTGGAATGTGCCTCCAACTGGTGTGTTTAGCGTTCTATACCACCCATGTACCAAAAGTGGTCTCTAAGCGACAAAACTAAATGACACCACAGGAGCCGGCATGTCATGCTGTCGGATGTTGCAATCCTGGCGGTTGGTCGTACAACTTCTGGCAAAAAATATAGGAGATAACGCAACCGTCATTGTCCTCGCAACATTCAAAATCCTAGCTGACAAAGCTTCTATGGACTGTCAAGCTGAGGGATACTCCCAGCGGAAACTACCTCAACTGCCATGATGTTCACAACACGGAAAAGATTCCCTAGAATGTCCATTCAGGAGCAACTGGGGTAACTATAGAGACAAGCTCTCGCACTATGAAGCCATTCCACAAATCTGCCATAAGCAGCAGCAGTTCATTGAGAGTATTGAAGTTTGCCTTGTTCATACATTTCGAGATGAGTTTTGTACCTCTGGATTCTACCAAGACTCTAGTTTCCAGCAGAGATTTATGTTGGCAGGCCGGCCAAGTTGCTGAGTAGAAAGGTGCATGTGTCACACCAGACGTGTCTTTTGCTTACATTCAGAGAAAGGAAGGCTGAATTTCCCTGATCGATGCTGATTAGGGTGGAAATCTTCAGACTTTTCTAATCGCCGAATTCCTCAACATTACCAATTTTTCAGCTCATAGACACCTAGCAAAAGGTTGAGTTGGGTACTAACAGTCATTAACAACTGCATGAATTACCTGTACACATATGTGATAACTATACTAAAACCCAATTTATTCTAGTAACACACAACACCATAAAACTACCGTAAAACACCGAGCATGCACCCATGTCAGAGTAAGTGCTCAACCCCTCATCAGAGGACATATTAAAGCCTGTTCCCCTATTTTAAAAAAAAATATATGAAAGAGACATCAAGCGCTGTCGCCATGGGCTTTTATCTCCCCGACTGGCAGACAGCATGGGGACAGAACGAGTAGAACGGCAAAGCAGGAGAGGAGAGACACAACGTTCCGTGGCAATGGAGCTAAAGCTAGAGAGACAATGAACACCGTTTCACTGTATAGCTGAATATAGTTCAACCATAATAATTTTTTGGGTGGAACTTTACCAATTAAAGATAAGTAAAATTGTTCTGTTTAGCTTTGACTTTAAAATGTTAGCATAACATTAGCCAGGATGTGCCAAACCTATAGCATTTCCTTTTTAGCTATTTTGTGTTTTCTTGGTTTAAGTTCACCCTAGGTTTTCTAGCTCCCTGCAAAATTAAGATGGCATCTTTATCATGTGCATCTTTGGGCATCATCAGTGTGGTGTATTGTTGGTACACTCTGTGAGCTCGCCACTTTGTTTGACGTGTGGGATTTTTACGAAGTTTGGCCCCCCCCAACCAAGAAATGTTAAAACAAACCAAGCAAGCGAGTGGAGTGCAACGTGTACGACAAGTGGGACAGTGGGAACCGGGACTCCTAGTTGTTTCCGTGTACCGATTGGTTAGCGAGCTCACTGGCGTGAGTGAGCACGGGTGGGGATCAAGCTCAGGACCCCTGGGTTCTGCAGCGCAATCTTTCGCTACACATGTTCTCAGCTGTGGTGTGCCAGCGACCCCATAGGGCCAGCCATAACTGAATGCGATCCAAATGGAATGCGACTTTTCGTCGTGGAGTGTGCGTGCTTGTCTTTCGACATATCCCACCCCTGCAATAATTTTTCAACACTAGAAGAGTTAAGTATTAATGACCTCAAAACACAGCAGCACTGATGAAATTCGTTCATGTGGCAATTTGGGTCAGTTGGTTCATGATCATAGAAAAGCGCCGAAAAAATAGACAGGGACAAGAAGTTGACATAAACACTGGCGCACTCGCAACTAACATTTATTGAAAAAACGATCACTTACATTGCCGTGAAAAATGTCAGTCATGACTACAACCGGTGTAAACCTCTATCAAGAAATTCATATTCTTTTGCTGATAAGGTTATGGATGTGTCACTTGTACAACTCGTGCCTTCGGCTATAATCTCAAATACCTCGTGTAGCTTTCTAGATACTTTATCTGGGTATCTGGCCAAAAATTTGGTGTCATCAAATGACTGGAAAAAAAGGGCAGCAGCTGACGTGCGTGGTTCCTGCAGCCGCGGCCTTGGAAAAGACAAATGCAAAACTAAACACTGCAAAAAATTCACAGAATGCACGACCAGAATTGTGTACAAAATTCCAATGTCACCTGGTTCTGTGTACACAGATCAGACAGGCCTATGTATTAATGATTGCACTCGCAAACATGAGGTGGCAACACGAGCAACCTCCATCAGGACATCTGGCCACACACTGCAGACCCTGCTTTTGCTCCCAGTCATTCGACGACCCCAAATTTTTGGCCAGATACTAAGATAAAGCATCTAGAGAGCTACACCAGGTGTTTGAGATTAAACCCAAAGGCTCGAGGTGTACAAGTGACACATCCATAACCTCATCGGCAAAAGAATACGAGTTTCGTGATAGAGGGTTACACCAGTTGTAGTCATGACTGACGTTTTTCACGGCTATATAAGAAATATTGTTTTGAATAAATGTTAGTTGCGAGTGCGCCAGTGTTCACACTAACTTTTTGTCTCTGTCTGTTTTTCTGGCGCTTATCTACGATCATGAAATTCAAAACTTTTCCTGAATCGACGTTTCCTCTCTTTGTCAGATGCGAGACAAATAAAATTCTAGGAGATTGACCACGGTGAAATATACCTTGCAAGTCTGTCTGAGTGCTTCAGTCAAAGCGTTGGCTCACGTTAAAAAACAGGTGAAACGTTCAGAAATTGATGTGAATATGCCTGCATGCTCGGCGATCGCGGTTCAGCTCCTTCAACCGCAGTCCTCGTACAAAAAGAACCTAGAACCTAATACAGAACCATTAGCACTGCCTGCCTCCCCCCTCCCTAGCTTTCTCTTCATTGCCAAAGAAAGTTATGCCCAAGAAAAGATGGGTTGCATTTTTTGTTCTAACTCAAAAGAATAAATTTAGGGCTTTAGTAACAAAAACAAGCAAATGCGTAAGCAACCATTTTTTAGGATGCTTCTTTGTAATCAAAAAAAGAAACAGACGCTTTGTTTTTACGTGTTTGCGCAGTCAACTAGCTTTGCAAATGGCAGCGATTTGTAATTCCGTGGTAGGACCAAGGGACCACCCGACCATGTACACCTTTGCTTTATTACCTACCCTATCCCCCAGCTTTCAAAGATCATCCCCAATTTAGAGTGGGTACTTGCTCGGTATATTACAGTTTGTAATAATGGTATTATTTGTTTAGAAAAATGAAATGTCAGATAAATACCAGCAGGGCCCTGCGGAAGCAGTGTATGGGCCCTGTTTCACCTTTTACAAAGCATCCTGTCTCGAATGGCAGCAGAGAAACGGGTGGGGCTGATTCGCCTGCAGGCTTTTGCTGAGTTGATGGCTGCTATCCAGACTGGCAGCTCATCGGCAGCTTCTAGCCACCTGCAGTTTTTTCTTCATCATACAGACTTCCTGCAACACCATGAATAAAAATCAGACTGGCATTCTGAAACAAAAAAGAAACCAGAACTTGCTTCGCAGATCAACAAAAGAACAAGAGTCAACATTACGCTTCTCTGTTGTCGACAGTGCAAAGACCCCCCCCCCCCCCATGATGACACCACTATTAAACTCAACCAAAGAAGGAAAATGAGCTTCTTCATGACGTAATTGTATTAGGAACAGTGTGCATGTAGAGCTTAGATACCTGCTGGTACCTTAAGAAATCCCGGGAAGCTAAAAACAAATAAACACCACTTAGAAATAGCACAGCTCGCTTGATAGGCACATGCACAGCAATCAACAAGCCTCTTGACGTGTTCGGCAGTGCAGGGATACAGATAAAATATCAACATCGGGGATGTGATCAAAATCCTTCGGGGTCAATGCTATGCGCAAGTTTATCCTGAAGCTACTGTTTGTGCATGCACCTAAAGCGCCGTACACATCTATGCGACCGAGAAAGACCAGACCGGTTTTTAAGCCTCTTGCGACGTTTTAGGACCGGATGCGCTGCAGCCGAGCTGGTTTTAAGAGATCACAAGAGGCTTAAAAACCGGTCTGGTCTCTCTCGGTCTTACTCGGTTGCAGAGTGTGAACGGTCCTTCAGAGGCGTTAAAGCTGGTTCACACTGTTGCAACTGACTACGACCGAGTTGAACAAAACAGGGTTTTAAGCCGCTCACGACTGCCATTATTGCTGCGCGGCGTGGTCATAAGCCGTCACAAGAGGCTTAAAGACTGGTTTTGTCGGACTCGGTCCTAGTTGGTTGCAACAGTGTGGACTAGCCTGTCGACTAAAATCGTATCCAGCATTGGGTCTTTCCACAAATGTTTTAAGAGACTCCCTTCAACTTTACCAGAACCTCAGGTACTTAAAACCTGTAGTAAGTAGGGAGCCATCACATTCAAAGCTGGATCTCCTTGATTTGTACGTGTCTCCGCAGTGCATGCGAGAGCGCCTGTCAGATGTGTGCGTTTCCATTGCAACCTTTGTACCACTAAACATTCTATACCAGGTCAAAGCATTTTAATCAAATCATTCAACCTCTTTCCTCAGCCATGTAAACTACTTGTGCACCCACGAGTTCTACAAGTCACGAATGTGGCCGGGGTAAATTAAAACGTCGCTCAGGCAAGCAATAATAATCTTTATTAGCGACAGTAGTACTCTGGGTGGCTCGCAAGGCTAGACAAATACGCAGGGGCCCGTGCGCACGAGCGTCTGCTAGTTAATCAACCAGAGCAAGATTATTAAAATAAAAAACAGGCAACAAGGGAGAAAACAAGAACGATTAGATTAACAGGGTTCGGTCAACACTTTTAAAAAGCTCTAGGCCCGCCAGTGGCGGATCAAGGGGGGGGGGGGCGACCCCCCCCCCCCCCCAAACAAAGTCGACCCCCCTCCCTCCCCCCTTCTCGGAGGCAATTTGACATGGGTGGACCCCCCTTGCACAAGAAAGAATGGGAGAATAGTATCCTTAAAAATTTTCCGCCTTCCCCCCCCCCCCCTCTCAAACGGAGTTTTGGATCCGCCCCCGAGGCCCGCGCACCTGAAACCCAACGCCACGCACCGCAGGCCAGCGCGAGGCACACGCCGTATACGAGCACAACGGCGACGCCCAGCTAGGAGCGTGTCCTATCAATCCGCCAAACGCCAGCGCCAAACCGCCACTCGAACCGCGCCATCCCGCTGTATGCGGCGCGAAAACGCAGACCGGGAGTTACAAAATACTGGGCACAACTCAACGCTGTCGCTAGCGTGAGAAAGGACAAGACGACACGCCAAAGTAAAAACTACCCAATTCTTCATGAGTGTCGCCCTCCCGAACACACACCCATGGCGTTTGTTCTAAGATCCGTATCCAAGCGTTTGACAACACACAACAGTTCACTGATAGCAACGCGTACTTTAGAAACGATCTAATCAGCGTCTCTGCAGTGCTCCGGTGTCGCAGAGCATTCACGGGACACTCAAGATAGCGGCGCCGCCGCCGCCGCCGGTCAGTGCTAAGACAATTTCACTTTTTTCGACTCAAATCGTCGAAAAAAGTGAAATATCATCCGAACTACGGTTGCTACGTGAGCTACGTTGTTCGGAACATGATCTAGCATATCTGGATATTCTTCTAGCATGCATTATGAATATGAAATCGGCAAAACTTACCTAAACTCGGATCGACCGACGCACTCCAAGAAACAGGCCTTTGTCTCCTCTCCGGCGAACAAGGAAAGGATCCGGAAGCTGCTTGTGGCTTTGGATCGGCACGAAGCCAAGCAAGGTAGCCAAGGATTGAAATACGACTTAATAGTTTCGGTTTCGACCCCACTCTTTCGCAGTTCATATTTCTGGGGCCGGTGTCACTACATGTGGACATAACTGCGGTTTTCGTGCTCTGTACGAACTTTGAAGTCAATCGAAGGCGAGCAGACATTATTTCCCAGCTTCTTCTCCTGGTATACGTTGCTTGATAACCTTTGTTTGCTGATTGAAATCTAGATCAACTTATGTCCATCTCGTCCTTCAAACATACGGTGTTCAATATCTTAATTCATCTTGATTTCTTATTTGTGAAGACACGTAATTGCTTAATCATTCACTGGATATTCGTTTTAAGTTTTTATTTTTTGCTGAAAAATATACGTATTTTTTCATTAATTTTTTTTTTTTTTTTTGGTGTGGTCTGAATTACAGGCCGTGTTTTGCGGCTCAGTAAAACAGATTGTTTTGAGGAATTCAAGATCACGTACAGCCGACAATATACCAGTGATGTAGGTAGAGGGGAGGCGGGTGAAGCTTTCAGAATCTCTCCCCCCCCCCCCCCCCCTTGGAAATATTTCTGGCTGCGTCGCTAAATGGGCATAAGAGAAGAAGGGGCACCGCGTTTTTTGCCTCATAAACATACACACAAATCGAAGGAAACGTGCATTTCGTGCTTCGCGTGGGATTTGCTGAGCATGACTTTCAGTTTTGAGATGAAGCAGCTCCTCCCATCACTTTCCACACGCAGAGCGAACGCTCGAAAGGCGCCGACCCCCTCCCCAGCGTTTGCTTTTAACCTGTCACCGAGTATGACTTTTTTTTTTTTTTGTGGACCTTCCGAATCGCTACAGCTCGCAGTGCATACAGCCAGGCACGTAGCCAGGGGCAGGGGGGGGGGGGGGCATGAAGCCCGGCACCCCCCCCCCCCCCCCCGAAACAAAATCCTGGCTACGTGCCTGCATACAGCGGTGTAATCCAGTTGCTAACTTGCTGTGCGTGTCTAAACAGAAGACATGCTTCCCTCCGGAGCGGGATTGGCGGCAGAGTGGGCTATACTCCGTTTCACCTTATGTTGTACCGCAGACAAAGATCGAAGCGCGAGCTCATAGCGTTGGGAGCTACTCTTAACGCACGAGAGCTTGTGCAGCCGAGATGTGTCCTAGAGCAAGGAGCTCGCGCTTGTAGCCTTTCCTGTGGTACATCATGAGGTGAAACAGAGTACAGAGCACACCAGCTCGGAGCACGTGGAGCGAAAGCTCGCGCTACAGAACCCAGGGATCCTGGGTTCAATCCGCACTCCTGCCCGTTTCGATCTGGATGAACATCCTACCGGCGCGCTGTCGTGTATCATTACTGCGGAGCGAAAGCTCGCGCTGCAAAACCCAGGGATCCTGGGTTCAATCCCCACCCCTGCCCGTTTCGATCTGGATGAGCATCGTACCGGCGTGCGGTTGTGTGTCACTACTGCGTGGTGCACGTTAAAGACCCCAGGCTAGCGGTTGTACTGCACTGGCTAAATTGCTCATCTACAGCGAGTGACTCGTAGCAACTTTAAAATGGCCGACCAACGACTCGCTGTATAAATATCCACACAACCCTAATTATTATCATTACTGCGTGATGCACGTTAAAGAACCCGCGCTATCGGTTGTACTGCATTGGCTACATTTTTTATCTACAGCTGGGAGACTCGTCGGCCGTTGAGGCAGACCAAATTCTAGGCTGTATAAACATACACACACCCCAATTTTTCTCTGGAGCCATAGATACAGGCTGTTTTCAGCGCACGCGATCAGCGCATTCAGAAACTAAGAACAAGAGCACGCCCACGAGGCTTTGTGTTGCCTCTAATTTGCACGTGCTCACCCCAGCTTTGAAAAAATTGGAGCCCTGCAGAAGTTACGCTAACCTTGACGACGTAGAACAAATTAGTTCTTAACACGTCGACGCGTGCACCGCCGAAACGTGTCCTACATGTCCTACACTTCGTGTCACGCTCAGTGCGAGCGAAAGCAATGCGAGATCGATGTTGACACGTCACGAGCTCTCCTTCGCTCACATTTATGGTGAAAGAGAGAATAAAGTCATAGAAGAAAGAAATGATTGCCACATATTTTCTGTTGTGTATTAGATGGCAGGGTACATCTATGTTTTGACTGCCTAAGCTAAGCCTATTTCGTATTTACAATTTCTGATAAGCATGAGTCCACGTGGAACCTATCTAAACGCGGATTAAAATCCGGCTTGCGTAATTTTGAGATGAAAATAAAAATGTAAATAAATATTTACACTCGCGGTATCCCTTATTTTGTTTTGATTCCTTGCATTGTACGCATCAGTGACATTAAAGGGCTCGTGAAACGTATTTTGGGTTGGGATAAATCATTTTAGATTGGGATCTTACTAATAGGACATCGTTCAGTGGGCCAAGAAAAAATGGTAGAAAGTCAAAAGCCTGACTTTCAGTGTGAAAATTCGAAAACACAGCGGACTATTTCGTACCTCCTCCCCTTCGTAAGCTCTCTGCCTTTTCATTGCGATACATCCGCGGTCCCAAAAGCGCGCCACCGGGTCCAAACGCACGTCACACGAAACCGGACCTCACTTATTCCCTTCACCCCTAAGCTGACCTTGTGGTGGGAGCTATGCGCTTACCGGACCAATCAGCTGCCTCCCTCTCATCACCTGACCTCATTCTCTGCGCGTGGGCATGCGCGAAGGAGCGTGATCACGTGGCAAGTGCGGCTGGCCCAACGAGCACGTAGCTTCCACAGCACTGTCAGCTTCGGGGTGAACGGGGTGGGGAAAGCAACTTTTGTCTGAATTTTGAGCGACGGGCTAATCTTCTAGGGGGACAATGGCTCCGTCTAAAGTCACTTTAGCTCTGTCCGGGTACACAAACCAGATTCCGAGAAACAGGGCCCTTCCCTCTTTTCGTCTTTTTGAACTGTTTGGTGGAATGCGCGATTTATGAGTTGAGGAGGAAAGCTAAACAGGAAAAAGTTGGAAAAGCGTTTCATGACCTCTTTAATGCGATCACTGATCAGTGAATCCGACTTTCCATGGAATAAATTTCTTTTTTATGTACTTGATCACTAGCGCCACCTGCGCATACAACGTTTTTGCTTTACGCCACGCGTGGCCAAGGCTTTCGTAACTTTGTGGTGCGGTTCGTGCGGACCGCATTCCACGTGTGTCGGCGGTGTGAGGTGAGTCAGATGGATCGTTCCCACTTTAAATAAATACTAAAAATCAGTTTCTCATACTGCGACACTAAGTTTTGACGTAGGTGCAGCGAGAGCAGTCTTGCCTCTTCTTGAACTTAGAAATACCAGCCAACATCTAAGCCTTTCTCGTGTCGAAGTTTCGCGTGTCGCGTTTCATTTGAAAAACTAAAGGCTTAGCACATGTCGGTTTTAGAAAGCATTTTTTGCTTGAAGCTTCTGAGGCAAGTTCGCTTTCGCGAATAAAACGCACTACCAGGCTGCAATCACGTAGCATGTGAAACTGATTTTTGTTATTTATTTAAAGTGTGAACGGTGAGTTTGACTCAAGCACCCGGTCATTCTTTTCAGTCTGAAAAAAAAAAACGCGGGGTCTGACCGAACGCATAATTGGACACGCGTGTTTAACGCCGCTGCAAAGTATGCAGATTTAGTTGAGCAACATTTTTTTTTTTTTACGTTATTTTTCTTGAAGCGCCGACTGATTTGCGATTAGTTACTTCGTTCTGAAATAAACACCGGCCTCTGGAATCTGATTAAATGTGTTCTATTGTCTATTCTAATTTACACATGCAGTGCAACAGTTTCTTGTTTTTGGCGTTTTTGTGAAATCAGACATGGTGCTGTTTTGCGGACCCTGCTTGCGGTTGCGATGTACTGTCGGCCCGGCCGTGTCAATAAAGCCCGACGATCGCGTCACGCCGACAGCGCAATATTCTTAAGAAGAAAAGGAGGAAACGGGTCCTGGCCAAAGGTCTAAGCGCAGAACTCCTAGACGAAGCAATGTCACGGGCTATGTGATAATGAATGAAATGAAATTAAATTAATTTAAGCGCAAGGTAAAAACACATTTTAAGTTTATGTAAGTAAAAGTGGCCGTATCGAGTACTTCAGGGTCCGATGAAAAGCAAGCTCCAGCCAAAAAACAATGAACGACGGTAATTGTCCGTCGTTCCTTGGCGCGCTGAATCTTACAAAAATAAACGACACCCGAAAACACTCTCCGGCAGTTCCGTAGAATTGGTAGCCGCTTGTCTACCCTGGTCGGCTCGGACCGAGACAATACAAGGAACGCCAAGGAAATCACTTCCCTGGCAGTTACTTGGAATCGCGGGGCCAATGAACACACTGATGCGCCACTAAGACTTCAATGTTGGTGGCCGCCTGTCTACCCTGGTCGGCTCGGACCAACAAAATACAAGGAACGCCAAGGAAATCACTTCCCTGGCAGTTCCGTGGAATCCTGGGGCCAATGAACACACTGAAGCGCCAATGTTGGCGGCCGCCTGTCTACACTGGTCTGCTCGGACCAAGAAAAGACAAGGAACGCCAAGGAAATCCCTTCCCTGGCAGTTCCGTGGCATACCGGTGCCCGGGAAATACGGTGAGACGCCAGGCTGGCAGTTCACTGAATTCCCTGGGCGGTCCCGGTCCAGTCTACTACGGCCAAGGCCCAATCCTGGCTCCAGCTAGCCCAAGCAAGTGTGCTGCCTGGGTTGGCACCACTTGATATTGTAATCTTATAGGTATGCAACATAAATTTTCTATGCATTTAAAAAAAGACAGAAAACATCTTTATAGTTAAGTTGTGCTTATGGCTCGGTTTTACTACCAAGAGAAATGAAAATTTTTTTTTTCAAATGATCTGAGCAACCTTCCGCAGTACTGCATGTTACATGTGGTGTTCACATAGAGGTGCTCTGGCTTTTATTTCGCATTTATTGACAGTAGTATACTACAAATAGAGGGAAACCATGCTTGTCACTGTCGAGTTCTGTAGTTCCTGCGTTATGTAGTCTCCTGCAATATGAAAGACCCAATGGGAGCGCCTGGCCGAGGCAGTGGCTTGGGGCGCTTTGTGCGCTCTGGGAGATTCCAATGTACCTAAGGGGGGGGGGGGGGGGGGGACTCACTCGGGGCTCAGCTAAAGTGCCACACACGCTTATCAGTTTTCGGTTTCGCGGTGGAGAGCAGTTTATCAGCATCATGTCACGGCTACTAACTCAGAAAATACTGTCTAAGAGAGACTGACCAGAGTCAAGGCGTTTTTACCGTTAAAGTGCCAGGTCCGTGCCATCCTTCTAATTAATGAATGCGCTCTTCACCACACTTTTTTTTAAATATGAGACTAGGGTGTAACTTTAATATTAATTTTACACCTGAAACAACTGATAACAAAAACAGTGACGAGCATGCTTGCTTCAAGCCTTCATGACCATATCTCTGGGCGTGATGCTGATGAAGCACACTTTTTGGCTAAACCTTAACCAAAAACTGTTCGCAAGTTCAGAGCCAGTTGAGCCCTGAGTGAGCGTCCTTTCCTCGAGGCAGAACTGAGTCACACGGAGCGCACATAGCTCTTCCGACCACCGCCATCTCAGCCACGCACTTTCAGTAGGTCTTTTATATTGAAGGAGACTGAACATACCACCAAGACCTTTTGGGTAGCCTTTCTGCTGTGTTCTAATTTAATTAGGAGCATGATTTATAGTTCCTGTAAAACATATTTACTAAACATGCGTCACTGTTTATGCTGTTCCTTTTCCAGGTGCTGCTATCCAGCTCTACGTCACAGCCATGAAGTGGCCATGGGGTGAACCATCGACAATTGCTGTCATTATTACTCGGATCTGCGGAGCCACCTACTAGCTGTGAAGCCCAGTAATCGGGCAGCAGATACTCGACCAGTGACCAGCCTTATCCAGCAACCGGGAACGCGACAGAACAGCACACGACAAAACAGCACGCGACAAAACAGCACGGTCAAAACAGCACGCGACAAAACAGCACAGCGTCAAAACAGCACGGCGACAAAACAGCACGAGTCAAAATAGCACGCGACAAAACAGCACAGCGTCAAAACGGCACAGCGACAGAAGAGCACGTGCCAAAACAGCACAGCGTCAGAACAGCACGGCGACAAAACAGCACGCATATAGCAACTTCAAGCGCGTTCTTCACCTCTCTCTGCGCGAATAATATCGAACCTCCTTGACCTTTTCATTTATTGTCCCTAGGTTATAAAGGAATTTATTGCCTATTTCAGAGCTTACCAAACTCCGCAACCCGGAACCCCCCCTTTTCCAAAAAACAAATATCGCGCCACGACCTTCCCTCGGGTTTTTCACGAAACTACAAGAGTCAGTTACAATGATGAGTACTAGTAGCAGTCCAGATAATAAAATGTATGCTAAAGATGACTAAACTTATAACTACAAAAAAAAAAAAAAACTGGATCTGTCAGACCCACGGTTTAGACGGCACGGCAGTTGGTAGTGGACCACGATTTTTATCACAACAGGAGTTACCGATCGGCATCCAGCGTTAAGCATTCCCGTAAGGTAACAAGCGGAAAGCTTTAAACAAACGAGTGCAATTGTTCGAACCAGGTCAGTATTTTCGAGGGCGTTTGAGGGGGGGGGGGGGGGGGGGGGAGGGCGGGGGATGCGACTCATTCCTGACTACAGGAGGTATTCACTGGCCGCCATACTTGAGGTCACTGTTTAGAGCGCATGCTCAGAACGAGCTCGCATTAATAGGCTGCCAAGACCGGCAATCTTGGTGTTGCGGAATGCACGTGGCGAAAGAACTGTGGAAGCTCGCGTTCAGCACGCGCTCCGCAGCCGAGCACACAGCTATGGCCGCCAGTGAATACTTCCTTTATGACCACTTCCTTTCGCAGTTTTCAGCTTGTCTCAGAGGTCGGTTCAACTTTCAAGAAAAGCTCCGGGGGCGCAGGGGTCTTCAGGTTGAAATCTGGGTTTTTGACCTGATAGGGACCTGATAGGGATAGGGATAGGGGAGAAGAAAATCTAATCGTGAACTGCACAATGCAAATCAAGCGCGCCCGTAAATGCCGCACACCTTTTAACAACCCTAGCTTCCGTCTACTAGAGAAGGGAATACATATGATTTTTTTATAGCCGTTTCTGTGGTCGTCGCGAATTTACCACCTCTCCCAGACGTGAAAATGGGGAAAAATCGCACTGAGTACAATGCTTACAAATTTCTGGATTTTGACATTTGCCTTTCTGACCGAAGCGGTAGTGAAGCTTATGTTCGTCCTGTGTACAAGTACGAGCACACGAAAATAATGTCAGATCACGATAGGGCCCCAGTGCGTCTTGCAGAACAAGTAGCGTCGGCTGCCACTACAAATACAAATATCAGTACCTGGTTAACTCACTGTACATTTTAAACAAACGCTTTTAAATATTACATTTTCGTCAGTATACTGATTTTCGTCAATAAACCGAAAAGAACCGAGAAGTTTATGAGTCTACAAAATATTTACCGCAATAATTTCCGAAACACAATTTTTTGAGCGCTGTGCTGTCTTGTCGTTTTGCTGTTTTGATGCTGAGCTGTTTCGACGCCGTGCTGTTTTGGCACGTGCTCTTCTGTCGCTGTGCCGTTTTGACGCTGTGCTGTTTTGTCGCGTGCTATTTTGACGCGTGCTGTTTTGCCGCCGTGCTGTTTTGACGCTGTGCTGTTTTGACGCCTGCTGTTTTGACCGTGCTGTTTTGTCGCTTGCTGTTTTGTCGTGTGCTGTTCTGTCATGGTGCCCCAGCAACCAGCCTTTGTCGCTCTAATGGGACTCTGGCATTATTCCCGAGTCCCACTAGAGTGACAAACAGAAACAAACAACACGGACAAGCCTCCAACCCATGCAGCATGCCCGTGATGGTACCTTTGGCGAGTGTTTATTCGTTCGGTGCTCGTGAAATAAGCACGAGTGATTGTAAGCTTGCCAAAGATACCCTCGCGTGCATGATGGTTGTGTTTAAGCATAGCCTCCTTTATTCTACAAAGCCTGTCAAATCACGAAGGACTCAGGTTTGAGGCTTGTCGCTGTCGTCTGTTTCAGTTCGTCACTGCAGTGGGACTCTGGCATAAGCCAGCACCATGAACTGAGCATGAAATAAAAAAAACACTGTATCAAACTTGATTCAATTTTACAGCTTCATTTGCATGCCGACCACACAATAAATACAGCAGCTTGCACATGTTTTCAACTTTCATTCTATTGTTCAAGTATTCTGAGAAAATTACTGAGCAGCTTTATTAATCGTGAGGCACTAAATCTTGAACAAAGTTGCAAACAGTTCTTTCTGCACACAGCACCGAAAATTGGAGATGTTTGGCTATATGCCACAAAAGCCTCCTTTGAATGACAGCATAAGCTTCCTTGGGAGTAGTCTGTAAATTCCCTGTATAGCCAATATTGAATGACCAGAGAACTCCCACCCTGGCCCAGGCTGCATTTACACCGTTTTGCCAAGCTTGGCTGACCACTGAACTGCCAGCATGGCCCAGGCTGCGTTCAGACCGTTTTGCCAAGCTTGGCTGACCACTGAACTGCCAGCCTGGCCCAGGCTTGTTTTACACCGTAAAGCCAAGCTTGGCTAGACAAGGAACCCCCACTGAACTGCCAGGCCGGCTAGCCAGGCTGGGGCTACCTTGCCCCTTGGAGCAAAACGGTGCTTGGGCCGGGGAAACTTTCCCCGGCTGCCCAAGCAGGCTCAAGCTTGAACCAGGGAATTGTGCTGCTTGAGACGGTTGGAACACTTTTGGAAAGCAATGTTTGCCGACTGCATTCTGGCAGTATAAACGCAATCTGTTTTTTGAATCTGCCACGGGAACAGTTTGCTAACTGTAAAAACGGACGTTGCGACGACTGTTGGTAAGCTTTGTTTTCCGAAAGCAAAAAAAGTTACGTTGCCACAACATTTCGGAATCAAAGGGCCCGACGCTACCGCAACATCAGCCTAATAGTAGCAAAACAGCAGTTCTGCACTCTCACAAATGCAAACGTGACGTTGTTGGCGGAGCTTGTGTTGCGTGATGATGTTTCGCCTACAGCTGCGCTGGTCTTTTCCGCAATGTTTAGCAACATCAGGACAGCACATAATTTGCTGGGTAAAAACAATGCTTCGGTAACTGTTGCGAGCATGAGACAGTCAACGGTTGACCGACACAGTTGCCGCAGTGCTTTAGCAGCGGACACTTCTGCAGTGTTATGACTGTTGCTACAACATTGTTGCGCGATTGCAATAAAACTGTTTCCATGTTGCGAAACTTTGTTGCGCCGACTGTCTCCACAACATAAATTGTTACCTGGGTTGTAACGCGCTTCTCGTTTTTTTTCTTTTCTTGCAAGCATAACTGTGACTCACTGCAAGAACGAGGAAGTAGCGCGAGGAAATATTTCAGAAAAGAATCCTCTGCGTCAGGGACAGAATCAGCGCCACTTTACCTGAACTTCTCAACCTCAAATTTCAGCCATCTTTCAATAGATGGTGCAAGTGCGCGTCGTCTGCTAAAAAATAGATCCTTTTTACTATTTAGGACAATTAGTATGCTTTCAAAAAATTACAATCGTAGAACGTGATTTTATTTAGAACGAGAAAAGCACTATATAAAGAACCGTTGCTTAAATAGCTGCCGTCTTTGAAACCGGTTTCGTGCGTACAGAGTCGAGCTTCAAAATAGTCCCATAATTTAAACATATTTTAAACAAATCTGAATATGAATTCGAAAAAATCACGCTTCTAGTGAACCAGCTCAGTTCTTCTGGCATACAATTAAAACAAAATTAGGTCAGATGCCAGAACGCTGTTTGAGAAAACCAAGAACGCGTTAAGGGAATTCTTAGAACTGTAATCACAATCAAGTTGTGTTTACAAGAAAACGGCTGGCGTTGCACTTCTAATATTTTGTATTCTGAGTTCCTATGTTTACCACAAGCATGCCCTTGAAGGGGTACTCCGGTGATTTCTTCATGGTCCCCGATTTGCTTGAAATTTTCATAAACTCGCCAAACAACATCGCTAAAATAGTATCACAAATATTAGGTTAAAATAATTTTTTTTCGCGAAGTTATTGAATTTACAATTTTGGACCTCACCGTGTTTTTCAAACTGAAAGTCTCTACTGGCAACAACGAAAAAGTGACGTCAGTGGAAGGCAGGGGTTCACTCTTTGGTCTGTAGAATTTGTTCCAAACTGATTTGAAGCAGCTTTATGGTGTCAAATGAATGCTTTGGAAGCTCGCTCCAGGATCCGCGCTCCAGCACCGAATAAATGATTGGCATATTCTATTTTTTAGACTGTTCGCTCGACTGGCAAGCCTGCCCGCCACTGACGTCACGGCACTGAAAAGTGCGGGTAAATTTGAATGTTGGTTTTTGCATCATTTTCATTTGCCGATTTCGCAATAACTATTATGAATTTCACGATACTAAATAGCATACCGGAAAGGGTAAAGGCCGGGGAGTCAGAAAATATAGTTAATTGAGGTAGCTCAAAAATCCCCGGAGTACCCCTTTAAATGTCGTCGCTGAGTTATGATGTGAAACTGAGCTACGAGACTTCAAAATCGCATAAAAAAGGCTCCTTTTGAATAAATATTAAAAAACTTTGAGCGTACTAATTAAAAAAAACACGTACACACGAAACTAGACGAGTCCTTTTTTTTCAATAAAAAAATAAGAACGCGTCTTGGATGCATTACAAGTCTAGAGACTTGGCATGTCTTTGAAAATATCAAAACTTGCACTTTTTGTTTTCTTATTGTGAGTTAAGTTTTGAAAAATGCGTATCATATTTTGCACTAAAAGAGTGATGATGAATTGGCGATTTATTTGAAAAAAGAACGAAATACGTAACACTCGCACAGACGCGACATTTGCACAGCAAACAGGAGCGTTAGCAGAGCTGCCACTGGTATTATAGTTGGGGCCGTGGGACCGCCGCCTTAAGGAAATAATAACATGAAAGAGTTCAATTAATTTTGTCGATACACTGGGGTGTGTTTTTATTTATTCGCTTTCAAGTTGAAATGTAAAATCTCCAGCCAGGTTCTAGACAGACGTCTTGCAGATCCTCCAGTGAGGAAGGCGGGGATGATTATATTCTCAGTCGCCTTTGAATAGGATGCATCAAAATACGCCGGCGAATGACTTTGCCCGTTCACACATCACTGTTCTTATACACTTGAGACAGAGCCGGCTTGAGACGTCACATCTGTGCGTCGAAATGCTTTAAGGCCAAGCTACTTCTCTTAAGTTCACCCTCGCTGCTGCGCTAGATTTTTTTTTTTTTTTTTTTAGAATGAAAGGGTATTTTCGTTGTGCGGTTGTCACGCTCCACACTTCTCCGCGACATTTACAGTGGCGAGTAATATGGAATGCTGCGGTGCGTCGGGAGCACTGTGTTCCCACGGAGGAATGAGGCGTAGGATATGACAATTGCAAGACTGGTGTGACGTCACGTCAGGCATGGGAGTGCAGCCGTTGATACTTGCGAAATTCGGCATGGAGTTTCGTTCAATTATTCGTCGTTGATTACACTAAATTGGGGTGTCGTTTAATGGAATAAAAATGGCCTATGTTAATCATTAGGCTCCCACCAGGTAACCATCACGAAATCTTAAGAACTTCCGGTTTTTCCCGGACAATCCCTTTAATGGTTGTAAAGCTTCGTACGAAACATTTATCTCGGTGAATTGGTCGTATCTTGAATCATTGACATGGTCTCAATGGTACGGGCTCCATGGTACCGGCTGTCTCCTTTCTGCCATGCCGTGGCTCGCCAGAGTCATTAAAGATGATCGCTACACGACACAAAAAGCACGAAAGTCTCGAAAACGCACCATTGAACCTCGACGTCAGCTGTCGTAAATTAGGTCAATGCAGTTGTTAAAAGTACGGCGGAATATGTGTATAAGCACCACGATGTTCATGTGCACCATTGAGTGTTGGGACACAACACCGTCCTTCCGAAGGGCTTGCAACCTCTGTTGCCTAAGTATATTAAGCCATCAGGAAGGCAAAAACCTGTATTACGCTACGAGACCTGTGCTAATTTTGATTGCAGAGTTTCGCACAGCAGTGGCTAGGTATTTTCGTTCCTGCATTTGGCGCCTCACGTGAACGTCAAATTTAATCGTTAGAGCAGACGATGTAGCAGGCGATGACGCTCATCCGGGCTACCTAGGAGCCTCTGGGTGAATCCACTAGTGATGAGGTAAAAGAAGAAATGCGCAGGCCTTGTCGCCTAGCTGATATTGCATGGGGAAGATCGAAAATTCCCGAACAATTACGTTATAAGGGATAAGTGGGCATTACCTACTATTCTTCTATTCACCTCAAGAATCGTAGTGAAAACAGTCGGACTCCTCGCGGGTGAATGCTCATTTATCCTTTATGGGAAAAATAGAACTATAGGTGGGTGTATTTCGGGTAAGATCGGTGTTATAATATCAAGAAGAACGCGTTTTAGACGCCGTAAGGACTGTTTCTTACTACAACTAAAGCTTCTAAGAACTACTTCGCGCAGCGCAGGAACAATGTGCAAAACATACTTACATACATATGGAATTGAATCAGCTCGGATAGAATACGAGTAAAGCCTCAGCGTTCGGCGAGCATTCGAAGTCAAATTATCACATCCTTCGTGTTAAAGAAATGTTGATGACCAATGTTGCGGGATCGGGTTTTGAAAAAATAAACTGTCTATTCTTGAGCGAAGGAGCGTATAAAGGAGTAGGGGATGGCACTCTTGGGACGATGAAAAACAAGCGACACTGCGCAGGAACAATGTGTTTAATGCATCGCGTGAGCCGAGAAACTAAGGAAAAAGAGGAGACGAGCGCGCAATGGGACATCAGAACGCCGAGTTCTGGTTGGAATGATTAGTGTGCAGATCAAAAACTAACTGCTTTTTTATTGACTGTACTTGTCGAATCCGTTCGAATGCAAGAGCCAATCGCCGAACGCCATTGTTCCGCGTTCCAATGCGTTCTACGAGTGCAGTGGAGACAAAGGAAGCTCGACTTGGGTCAACCCACTAGTCTTTCCAACCAGAGCTTGGAGTTCTGAAGTCCCCCTGCGCACTCGACTCTTTCTCTCTCTTATTTTCTCGGTGCATTCTTCGAATCTGGGGCGACGCGATGTCATTCAAGCGTTGGTCCATACAACGTCTTTGATGGCCTTCAGCCGCCTGAATTTTCCGTGACCACACAGGTTGGAGAAGTCGTCGTACTCCACGTCGAAGGCGGCGATTCCCGATCCGCTGCTTTCCAGGTAGTCGGCGTAAAAATGATCCGCCTGAAAGAACCACAAAGCCCAGTGGTGTGATGTGTACTTGAATCTACGATGCCTGCAGGAATGCGTGTCCAACAGGTATGTTCAGTGCCCCATTCCGCCCATGAAACGAAAGTTGTCACGAAGTGGCCATAAAGGACGTCAAAGAATGCGGAGTGTCATGCTGTCTGATGTCGAGATTCTGGCGGTGCCACGTAGAAGTGTCGCGAAAAAGAGCGAGGGAACGCGAGTGGTGTTGTCGTCGTGGTGCCTCAGTTCCTGGCTGCCCAAGCTTCCGCGAACTGTGAAGCAGGAGAGGCACCTGCACCAGAGCGGGCGTCTTTTACATCCAGCACAGCTGTTGTGAAATCGCCAAGATCGCGGCCACCGACAGCACGAAACTTCTATGACCTCACCACGAAGAATAAAATATACGAGCTTCTTTTGGACAGCGTAAACACACCAGTACGAACTCATTTCAGTCACTGTACTTCAGAAAACAACCTCCTCAATTATAGTCAATACCACTAGCATCAGCACCCCAAAAATACTTGAGTAGTTTAATTCAATTACAATAAATCAATATCTATAAATTTATTTGCACGATTGGATCTTCCGTAATTGTGCAGTCATGTTTCGGTAACACAAACCCCGTTAATAAGGGCACCTCGCTTTGTAGAATGCATTTTTGAGGACGAAGTTGGCAAATACGAGCATTTTTGTGCCGTTATTCTGAGAAAAATACAAATTATGGATGACTTATTGGAAAACGTAGATGTCAGTATCGACGAGGCATTACTGTTTTCTTACATTCAAATAAAATGAATCGTTGTAAGAGTTACTTTTAAACCTCCGTAAACCAAAGCATTTGGTCGAGATTCAGGAAGTTGCCCCGACGACTTTTAATGCGAGCCTATGCTTCGAATGACCTTTGCTCTATACCTATAATAGATAACTCACGTTAATATAAAAAGATCTGGAGATCTATCCTAAGCTATTAGCAACTCTAGCCCAGCGCTTGCCTCTCGCGGACGAAGGAAGAACCAGAATAAAGAGGACGTCAGCGAGAGCTGTAAGGCTAGTTGCTGCTGTTACTGCAATGTTCTGGCCAGCCTGCTTGTGTAGAATGTAGTTTTAACAAAAAACAACAACAACAACAACATCGGTGCATTAAAACAAAAATTGCTTTTCCGGTCTGCAAAAGCTTTGCGCGAATGTACCAGTATGTCTTATTTATAGAAGACTTCTCGAACATTGCACGCTCTGAATTGTGGCCGCAGTCTCAATCCCTGCTTACCGTGAAGAAACGAGCCCCTGCTAACAGCGATATGCTCTTGCCTACAATATACGGAAAGGAATTATTCGATCCCTAAGCTGGAGACAGCTGATGGCGGAACGGTGCTTTCAGATATATAAAAATCTATATATATAAATATATTTATATATATATATATATATATATATATATACAGGGTGTTTCAGAGAACTCGGGCCAAATCGCCCCTGCGAAAACTACTCATCGCAACGAAAAAAAGCTTGTGTCGTTTTGGTCCTGGGCCAGGGGCCCATTTAGGAAAATTACTAAAGTCCGCGATAATTAAGTTGTTAATTATTTTTGCGTAATTAACTTTTTTAATATTGTGATTAAGGGCATGGTTTCAATTAGAAAATTGCTCACCATCGTCGAAAAACACTAAATCAACAAATTGCAGAACGATAGAAATCACGCGAAGCATTTTACGGCTTTCTGAAAAACCGCACAAATTCGACGGGTTTTTAAGTTTCGGTTTGCTATCAGAGCGAATCTCTGCCCCGACGGCACCGCGCCCCGTGGAGAAATAGTGCCACCAACCTCTGCAGCGCTGTGATCGCGCGACGCAGCAGAGGCTGGTTGCACTATCTCTCCGCGGGGCGCGGTGCCGCCGGGGCCGAGATGCGCTTCGATAGCAACCCGGACTTTAATAATTTTCCTAAATGGGCCCCTGGCCCAGGATCAAAACGACACAAGCCTTTTTTTCGTTGCGAGGAGTAGATTTTGCAGGAGCGATTTGGCCTGAGTTCTCTGAAACACCTAGTATATATATATATATATATATATATATATATATATATATGTATGTATATATACAAGTACGGTTCAATCATCAGCATATATTCAATTATATATATATATATATATATATATTATATATATAGTTGAAAATATGCTGATGACTGAACCGTACTTGATCAAATAAATCAATGTCTTACAAAACCTCATAAAGCTAAAATAAACGGCGGAGATAGGATATAAACTGTGGGCCTCCCAATGCCCGGTCGGGTGTGCCAACCACTACACCACTCCACCTTGGCTTTCTAGCGTTTCCTATCTGTCTTGTTAATGCGCAAAAAACAAAATGCATCCAATCAGAGGTGGTCTGGAAGCACACGCCACCGCGTGGAACGCGGCATGACGCTTTCTGGCATGTGGTACATGCTGGTTGTGCTCCAGAAATACGTACACTGTTTTTCTAGTCACGTGTACATGTAGTATTTTTGTTTCGGAGCTATAGAAACACGGTAACATCATCATCCGCGAGAACCAAGAGTATCGTTTTTGAATATATCACGGGCATTTTTCTTCATCGCGCGGCGGTCTCCGAAGAGGAAATAGTCGAAAATATGGTGATGATTGAACTGCACTTGATCAAATAAATGAATGTCTTACGAAACCCCCGAAAGTCAAAATAAACGGCCGAACCAGGACTTGAATCTTGGAACTCCCAATGTCCGGTCGGGTGTACTAACCACTCCACCACTCCACTTTGGCTTTCTGGCGTTTCCTATCTATCCTATTAATGCCGAATAAATGAAATGTGTACAATTAGAAGTGCTTCGGAAGCACCTCTGATGAAAAGCCCGTGATATATTTAAAAACGTGGCTTTTGACTCTCGCAATCATGATGATACCGTGTTTCTAAAGCTTACAAACAAGAATACTAGATGTACACGTGACGAGACAAACAGTGGAATTATTTCTAGAGCACAACGAGCATGAAGCGCATGCCAAAAAGCGTCGAACCGCGCTTCACGCGGCGACGTGTGCTTCCACAACACCTCTGATTGGATACATTTCGTTTACTGTGCATTAATAAGACAGATAGGCAACCCCAGAAAGTCACGGTGGAGTTGTGTAGTGGTTGTAGAGGTCAAAAGTGGCGCCCCTCACTATTTTCGTTGTTTTCTTATATTTTTGCGGGGTTGAATAAACTCACTTTCCTTGCCGGTTGGAACGCGATGTCTCTGCGTTCCATTCGAGTCCGCGACATGGTGTCAGAAGCGGTCACGATAGCACCGGCGTAACGCTCGCCCGCCCGCTCGCTCGCTCGCTCGACAGGACCGGCAAGACTACGCAGCAAGAGACAAGGCTTAGCGGACAGCCACTCGACAGTCCCCACACGTTCCTACCGTCACCGCCTCCGTTCGACTTCGTGAGGCCCAACACCTGTGAGCAATGGATTACTGTCTTCGAAGACTTTCGCTTCTCTTCGGGAATACACCACGCCGCCGGCAAAGTCCAGGTACGGACTCTTCTCTACCTCATGGGCTCCCTCGAGGCTCGGCGCGTACTCGAGACATTCGGCCTGTCTTCGGAAGCGCTACTGTCCTTCGACGCCGTTAAAGAAGACTGCACACGCCACTTCGTGCATCTACCAACAAGGTATACGCAAGCGTCGTGTTTCACCGTTGAATGGAAGAACCCGGTGAAAGCGTGGACGGGTTTTTCACGGGGCTCCGGTCGCTCGTCAAGAAATGCGGTTACGCGTCGCAGGCAGTTGAAGACCGACTCGTCAGGAACCGCTTCGACGTGGGACTTCTCGACAAGGCACTCGTCGACAAACTTTGCTGAAGTCCCGAGCTATCGCTGGACGAAGCCCGCCTCTAGGCTCGTGTCCACGAGGACGCCGGGCGCGCACGTGACACGCTCTTCGCCGAGTCTCTTCCCGGTCACGTGGTCGGCGAGACACGCAACAATGACTCCGAGGGTCGACAGCGCTCCGGGAAAAACCAACAGCGCAAGAACACACGCACTGGCAAGCACGGGGCCAGCGATAAGCATGACGGCGACAACCCCTGCCGTTACTGCAGCCGCACCACACACCCCCGTGTGAACTGCCCGGCACGGGACGCCATATGCAGCCGCTGCAAGCGGAAAGGTCACTTCGCAGAAGTTTGCGAACAGCGGGACCGACTTGGCTCTCTTCAGCTGCACGGACCTGACGCCACGTCCCTTAGTCAAGTTCACGCATGTCTTTGTTGACCGTCACTCCGCGAACTTCAAGATCGACACCGGCGCCAAAATCACTGCCGTACCCGAGACTTTTCCAGGTCTCCTTCTACAACTTCCACCGGCAGAAGGCCAGCTCACGGGACCTGGAAATCACGTGTTCACCGTTTTGGGCACGTTCGATGCCACTCTGCCGTGGAAGGGAACATCCACAGTCCAGCGCATCTACGTGCTGCCAGCATCGACCACGCCATTACTTGGCTTCCCTAAATCCAGGCCCTGGGCGTCCTCTGGTTCGCAGATGCTCTCACTAGCTCCGAAGGTCCACAGCAACGCACGCATCTTTCTCGAGACATCTTCCACGGGTTGGGCGAACTGCGAGAGGAGTACGTCATCCGTCTTCAAACCCGGGACACGATCCTTTTCATTGAGCACGCCAAGAAGGGTTCCCTTTCCCCTGCATGACGCTGTCCGGAGCGAGCTCGCAAAACTTGAAGCCGACTGGGTCATTCGCCGTGTTGACGGCCCCACGGAGTGGTGCTCTGGTATCGTCGTCGTTCAAAAGCAGTCTGGCGACTACTGAATATGTGTCGACCTGACCCGCCTCAACCATGTTGTTCTGCGAAAGCGACACATACTCCCCTTCGTCGAGCATACTCTGGGACAACCTGAACAACTTGGGCATGCCCAAGTCTTCTCAAAACTCGACGCAACGGCGAGCTTCTATCAGGTGAAGCTTGCAGACAGCTGCCAAGAACTGACTACGTTCATCAACCCAGTCTCATGCCCAGTAGGCGGATCATCAGAGGGTGGTCTAACAGAACTAAGAGTGGCCATGACCATGCTTCTTCAGTTCCAACGAGAGCAGATGATGCGCTCAAGCCTCGCTCCTGCTCGACGCCCGCGCCCAAGGGACTACCTAAGGCTCCCGCTTAGCGTTCCTGTTTCTTCGAGGTACGCAGATAGGAAGTCAGTCGCGATGTTTGTCTCGAAACAGCGGGACTACCAAGCGGCGTCGGGAATTGACGACGAAACTATCCTCACCCGCCTTTTGCTAGTTGCACTGACAGACAGTGCAGCACTGTGGAGGCAAAGACAAACTAAATTCACACTTAAGTCAGATTTCGAGGCGCGATTTAGAGCGGAGTTCCTGCCTCCGGATTACAGCATGCGGATTAGGGACGCCCTGCGCGCGCGCACACCGCACCCGGAAGAGTCACCTATTGAGTTTGTAAGGGCTCTCCAGGGCCTGTACGATATCGCCGACGCCGCTGCACCAGACGCGGAGAAAGTAGAACGAGCCATCCGCCAAAGCCACTCGCGTTTCCATTCCCATCTCAGGGGAGCACCTTTAAGAATTTAGACGAGATGGCACGGGAGGCGATCACCATGCAGGTTGACATCTTCGCGGAATTACGATACCGCCCCCCTCCACCGCAGATGACCCTGGAACCATCATTTGCGGGGTTTGAAAACACATGTGTACATAGAGTCGGGAGGGAACCAGACGATTCCAACCAGGCGTCTGTCCCCCGAGACCTAGATCCTCATGCATACGAATGACAGAGGCGTAGCGGTTATGAGGGTATACATTACCAACGCTACAGCCCCTCCATTGGTCAAGATGAGTTCTTGGCCTCTGAACCGCTAACGCGGAGCTTGGGAGGGGCAAGTAGGAGCGGGACACCGCACGACGCAGACGGGCGGGCCACGCCCCGTTGTTTTCGATGCGGCCAGCCAGGACACAAACACCGGGACTGCAGCGAACGGCAGCGGCCGCCTTAGTTACAGGGAAACGGCTACGGCTGTCGGTGGAAAGAAATTTCTGCTCTCCGCCGGTGCGCCGAAAACACAATCCACAAGATCGAGCCGCCGCAGCCGCCCCCGGGCCTTCGGAGGCTCACACGGGCTGCTTGCACGGACGTTTCTCTGTCGACCCTCGGTGGCCCTCCATCAATTTCTCTCCGTCATAACACTCCCCGTTGTGAGACTCCCAGCGTGTCTGCTCTCACATCGACAACCGGACGGCCAGCTCACAACACTTTCCGTCATGAGACTCCCGGCGTGTCAACTTTCGCATCGGCACCTGGGCGCCCAGCTCACACCGTTCGGTGTCTTGAGACTCCCGGACTGCCTGCTTTCGCACCGACACCCGGGCGGCCAGCTCATAACACTCTTCGTCGTGAGACTTCCGGCGTGTCTGATTTTGCATGGACACCCGGATGCCCAGCTCAAACCGTTCGTGGTCTTGAGACTCCCAGCGTGTATGCTCTCGCATCGACAACCGGGCGGCCAGCTCACAACACTTTCCGTCATGAGACTCCCGGCGTGTCAACTTTCGCATCGGCACCTGGGCGCCCAGCTCACACCGTTCGGGGTCTAGAGACTCCCGGACTGCCTGCTTTTGCACCGACACCCGGGCGGCCAGCTCATAACACTCTTCGTCGTGAGACTCCCGGCGTGTCTGATTTTGCATCGACACCCGGGTGCCCAGCTCACACCGTTTGTGGTCTTGAGACTTCCAGAGTGTCTGCTCTCGCATCGACAACCGGGCGACCAGCTCACAACACTTTCCGTCATGAGAGTCCCGGCGTGTCAACATTCGCATAGGCACCTGGGCGCCCAGCTCACACCGTTCGGGGTCTTGAGACTCCCGGACTGCCTGCTTTCGCACCGACATCGGGGCGGCCAGCTCATAACACTCTTCGTCGTGAGACTCCCGGCGTGTCTGATTTTGCATGGACATCCGGGTGCCCAGCTCACACCGTTCGTGGTCTTGAGACTCCCAGCGTGTCTGCTCTCGCATCGACAACCGGGCGGCCAGCTCAGAACACTTTCCGTCATGAGACTCCCGGCGTGTCAACTTTCGCATCGGCAGCTGGGCGCCCAGCTCACACCGTTCGGGGTCTTGAGACTCCCGGACTGCCTGCTTTCATACCGACACCCGGGCGGCCAGCTCATAGCACTCTTCGTCGTGAGACTGCCGGCGTGTCTGATTTTGCATGGACACCCGGGTGCCCAGCTCACACCGTTCGTGGTCTTGAGACTCCCAGCGTGTCTGCTCTCGCATCGACAACCGGGCGGCCAGCTCACAACACGTTCCGTCATGAGACTCCCGGCTTGTCAACTTTTGCATCGGCACCTGGGCGCCGAGCTCACACCGTTCGGGGTTTTGAGACTCCCGGACTGCCTGCTTTCGCACCGACACCCGGGCGGCCAGCTCATATTACTCTTCGTCGTGAGACTCCCGGCGTGTCTGATTTTGCATCGACACCCGGGTGCCCAGCTCACACCGTTTGTGGTCTTGAGACTCCCAGAGTGTCTGCTCTCGCATCGACAACCGGGCGACCAGCTCACAACACTTTCCGTCATGAGACTCCCGGCGTGTCAACATTCCCATAGGCACCTGGGCGCCCAGCTCACACCGTTCGGTTTCTTGAGACTCCCGGACTGCCTGCTTTCGCACCGACACCCGGGCGGCCAGCTCATAACATTCTTCGTCGTGAGACTCCGGCGTGTTTGATTTTGCATGGACATCCCGGTGCCCAGCTCACACCGTTCGTGGTCTTGAGACTCCCAGCGTGTCTGCTCTCGAATCGACAACCGGGCGGCCAGCTCACAACACTTTCCGTCATGAGACTCCCGGCGTGTCAACTTTTGCATCGGCAGCTGGGCGCCCAGCTCACACCGTTCGGGGTCTTGAGACTCCCGGACTGCCTGCTTTCATACCGACACCCGGGCGGCCAGCTCATAGCACTCTTCGTCGTGAGACTGCCGGCGTGTCTGATTTTGCATGGACACCCGGGTGCCCAGCTCACACCGTTCGTGTTCTTGAGACTCCCAGCGTGTCTGCTCTCGCACCGACACCCGGGCGGTCAGCTCACAACAATTTCCGTCCTGAGAAAATCGGCATGTCGACCTTCGCATCGACGCCTGGGCACCCAGCTCACACCGTTCGCGGTCTTGAGACTCCCGGCGTGTCTGCTTTTGCACACACACCCGGGCGGCCAGCTCACAACATTCCTCCCGGCGCGTCTGCCTTTGCACTGATCCCAGGGCAAACAGCTTACACTGTTCCGGGTCGTAAGCTACCCGAAGCAACAGCATTTGAGTTGGACCATAATGCGATTCACTTTCAGCCAAAGGACGGCCCGTCAGATTTCGACCCGATCCGCAGCGTCAGAGCCGCTTTGAAGTTCTCAACACCAAGGATGGACGCTCTGGATGGCCGGTCGCTAATAGACTCGCACCAGCCGACGGGGGTAGGAACAACCTCACTAAACGAGAAACCGACAGTGCTAATCCCAGCTGTGTGTAGAATCGAAGCTACACCCAAGTCTCTTGAACGTCGTGTGACTGTGAATGTACTAGGTACCCCGGTGGCCGCTTTTTTAGATACTGGTGCAAACATATCGCTTATTGTGAATGCTGTATTTGCGAAATGTAACAAGAAAAAGATACATCTCCGTTCATTAAACGTGAAATTGCAAGTATCATCTTGGTCCGTATTACCTGCTGCCGGCGGAGTCAGGTTACAAATTTCCTTTCATGGCACAAAACGAAGACAACGGTTCGTGTATGTACCTCCCTGAACTGCCAGTGCCCATGATCCTTGGTAGAGATATTTTTGCAGCGGAGCGGGTTTTGCTAGACTTCGCCGAAGTTGAATATTGGTTGGGAGGCGAAACAAAATTAACGCCGTTTACCAGACGGCAGGATTGTAGTCGCGGCCAAGCGTTTCCATTAATTTTTGCCGGGCAGATGTCTTTACTTCCAGACAGCGTGCTCAAGGCTGTGCAAAAGTGTTCCGGTGAAGAAAACCAGAAGCAGCTCCAGCACCTGCTGGAGCCCTTCTCGCCGATGTTCACGGAAAGACCTGAAAAACCGATCTCTTACGGCACCGCATCAAAACCAAGTGTGCGCCCCCAAGGAGGTGCAATCCGAGATCCATAAGTGCTCACAAACGCGAACTTCTTAATGCGGCGCTATCGAAAATAATCGACACAGGTGCAGTACGTCAGTCAAAAAGCAAATGGGCTTCCCCGATGGTCTTTGCTCCAAAGAAGAAAGTACAGCAAGGCTTTGTGTTGATTACAAGTGCCTAAATGAAGTGCCAGTCAGAGACAGTTACCCGTTTCCCAGTATTTCCTCAGTAATGTATGCCCCTGGAAACGCGACTGTTTTCACAACCCTCGATTGCAGCCGCGGATTTCTTCAAATCGAAGTTCATCCGGCTGATGTAAAGAAGACCACATTCATTTGCCACAGGGGGTTGTTCGAATTCACTCGCCTTCCCTGTGGTTTGTCCAACTCACCCGCCAGCTTTCAACGCCTAATGGACGTTGTCCTCGGTGACGCGAAGTAGGAGTTTGCGATGGCGTACATGGATGACGTAGTGGCGTTTTTACGAAATTTGAGTAGCATCTCGTGCACCTTCGCTGCATTCTAAAACGAATGCGTACGGCGGGCCTTAAGACTAAAGCGCGAAACACATGCGCGTCAAAACTGTCCGGTCTGCGTGCGAACTGTCGGAAAGATGGCTGCTCCGAATCGCTGCACAGGATGGTTCGTGACACATGGTTTCCGACGCGTCGTTGCGTCGCTCCGTTCAGCTACGCCCAGTTTCGGGTATCCCTCTACCGAATGGATGGATGAATGCTAATGGCTATATATATAACGGGCGGTAGCTCGCGCCACCTAGCCTAGAAAACTAAAATACTTCCCTCGCCCTTCTTGGTTTTTCAGACTTTAAAACAAACATAATATTTTTTTTTTACATTCTATTAAAGTGTGCGTGTGTAGAGATTTTCCGTGAGGTTACTTTTCTGCTCAATATCACTTAATCGCGATGGACCGCAGCGGACCTTAGGAGCCATCCCAGCGAAGCGAGCACTGCGTACAAATCACGTGACTGCGCACACCGCGCATTGCTGCGTCTCTCCCGAAGTTCACGTGACACTCACACGGCATTTGAATGGCTCGTAGCGTCCGCTGCTCTCCATCGTAAGGTGAAACGGAGTACATTCGGGTTTCGACGGCCTCGAGAGGCCCCGTCCGACGCTCCGGTGCGACGAAAACCCTCGCCCTCGAACGTCGTTCCGGCGGTTCGCACGTCGGATCGAACAGTTCTGACGCGCATGTGTCTCGCGCTTAAGCCGGATAAAGTTCAGTTGGCAGCGTCTGTAATCAACCTTCTTGGATTTGTTGTAGATAAAAGAACGCTGCACCCGAAAGAAGATAAGCTGCGCGCAATGATGGAGTAACCACTCCCTATGACGTCAAAAGTCTAGAGAGATATATTGGGATGATTGCGTTTTATAGAGATTTTATTCCGCAATGCGCTTAGATAACAGAAACTCTAAACCAAATGCTTCGCAAAACAAAAAAAAATAAAACGAATGGGGCTGGGGGCAACAGCAGCAAACGGCATTTTCGTGTCTTTCAAAGGCTGTGACTGAAAACGCGAGTCTAAATCTGCCCGACTTAAATTGTCCGTTCATCTTGCAGACCGACGCAAGCCATTACGGATTAGGAGCAGTTCTTCTGCAGGAACATGACAGCGTTCTTCGTCCCGTAGCTTTCGCCAGTCATACGCTAACCGGAGCGGAGCGAAACTACTCAACAACCGAAAAAGAGTGTCTGGCAATTATTTTCGCGCTTAAGAAGTCTGACATGTACCTCGACGGCGCTTCGTTTTGCATTCAAACTGATCACATGATTCTCTCGTGGCTCAAAGGGCTTTAAAACCCTGCAGGTCGACTCGCTCTATGGTCCCTTTCGCTCCAGAGCTACAACTACACAATCGAGTACAAGCGTGGAGTGGCTAACCACGTTCCAGATGCGTTGTCCCGTGCTCCACTTCTCGGGTAGGAAATGCAGGTGGATCCCGACTTAGTGGCACTGGCCAATGCGGCGCCCATCACACCAGATTCGCGGTGGGGAACCCTGGTGAGCAGAGAGGAGCTCCGGGCTGCCCAGCTGTCCGATGGACTTTGTCAGAGGGTGATGCACCAGCTGGCAGAAGAAAACGCAGCCGACGCTTGGAATCCCAGAGACTTGGACTCATACCTGCTCAGCAGTGGCGGCATCCTGCTGCGATACATCCCCCAGGCGGACGATGGGTCCGGAGGCCCGCCATTCTGGCCTGTAATACCACGTAAACGGCTTAAGTCATTTATAAGACATATGCATGATCCCGCCTTGGCAGGCCACAGCGGTGGGAGCAAAACTTACGAAAAGTTATCCCAAATTGCAACGTGGCCAGGCATAAGGCAGGATCTAATAAGGTACGCACGTAGCTGCCCCGTTTGTCAGAAGGCGGAACCCCGAGGTGGCAAACCACCAGATTTAATGCAGTCGGTCGAAAGCAAGTACCCCTGGGAGTGTGTTGCCGGCGACGCTGTCGGTCCCTGTCTCCGTAGTCCACGCGGCAATCAATATTTGCTAGTAGTGACCGACCATTTCACAAAGTGGGTCGAATTTTTTTTTTTTTGCGCTAACTAGGACTCTAGGAAAATCTGGGACTCTCTTCTCGAGACGTTTGCGCTCTTTGCCTTTGCCGCCACGCTTATTACCGACAACGCTTCATATTTTGTTAGCAAGATGTTCGTGGATGCGTGTACGGCGCTAGGCATACAGAACAAACGGGCTTCGCCGTACCATCCACAGGAAAATATCACAGAAAAAAAAGTGAACCGTAACCTGAAGCAGATGCTTGTAGCGCATACAGAGCAACACAAAGACTGCGACGCAAAATTGGCAGAAATGGCATTCGCTACCCGCACAGCAATCAACCTGTCCACGGGTTTTACTATGGTTCAACTAGTTTTGGGGAAAGAGATCATGTTTCCCCTCGGAAGCGGCCTTCTTTGCACAGATCCTGAAAGCATACAACGCACTTCCACGCAGTTCGCAGAAGATCTCCGGAAGCTTTTCAAGGAGAACCTGCGTGAAGCTTGAGAGCGCCTCGACGTCTCGAGACTGTAGAAGGCAAACCAGTACAACATGGGGAGGCAAAATTTGCAGTTAAGGTAGGAGCTCTGGTACTGAGGGGAACTCATCCGTTGACGGATGCTGCTGGAGGGTTCTCGGCCTCTTTAGCAAAAAGGTGGGATGGCCCCTACCGTGTTGGTAGGAAGCTTTCCAACCTGTCTTATGAGCTGGAGCATTGCGAATCTGGTGAAGTGTGCGGGTCTATTCATGTCGCCGACCTAAAATCTTTCTATGAACTCGAGGAGGTAGATGTGTCGCAGGTTTCAGATGACGACTATCTGGACCACCTCTCGGAAGATTCCACACCGTCTCTGCCGCGGTAAAAATTGAAATGGCGGTCAAGACGACCGGAAGTAGAACGAGCCCTTAGTGCATTATGTTCATGCCCTCTTCGTTTTTTTTTTATTTTTTGGAGGGGGAGAGAAAGTAGCCGCGCTCCCGTATGCACAGTGGGGCAGTCATATTTTATGTGCGCGGCCACTTATTCCTGAAGCGCCATGGCCTCATGTTGTTTTTAATTTCTAGTTCCATGTGCCAGACAGCCGAATCGGTACTGTCTGAAAGTACTGACGTCGGACCCGTGCTCGCCCATCTCAGAAAACCCTTGCTGACCCAGAAGGAAGCCCCCCCCCCCCCCCCCAAGACCTTCTAAGACGTCCTCTGTTTTTGTTTCTCGAAGGGGAAGATCTGTGGGCAACCTGGGGATTCCAAGTGTTTGGCCCAGGCTTGCCCCTCCGACAATCATGAGTGGTCATCTTCACCACGATTGGGACAAGGGCAATTGGCCTCGCGAGCGGCGCTCCGCCGCAGATAAAAGCCCGTCGCAGCGTATGCGCGAAGGCTGCTTGGATCGCGGCGCAGGCGATAGCGGTCATTAAAAGTTTACGTGTTGTTGAACCGGTGTCCTGCGTCATTCCCCGAGACGGGTAGCAGCAAGGGTAATCCCACAGCCTGCAGAGGAGTCTGCTTGGTCGCCAGTCTCCGACACTCAAGCTGCGTCGACCTTCCCTCTAGTGCTTCGTCTTGCTAATTCGCCACCTCCGCAACCCCTACAGCATTTCCACTGGTTCTCAACGGTCTCTGGCGGAATCTCCGGTGCTTGGCACAGCATCAGAACGCCAGAGGGTGCCTACGCCGCAGACACCAGTGTGCCCTAAACAGGAGGGCAGTGTTTCTCGCTTCGGGCGACGGATCAAGACGCCCGAGAGACTAAATTTATGAAGACAAGTTTGTGTATTTTCCCTGAAGTGGAGATGTATAGGTCGCACGTCCCACCCCCTCACTCTTTTCGTTGCTTGCCTACACTATTGCGGGGTTGAATATATACTCACTCCATTTGCCGGTTGGAACGTGATGCGTCTGCATGTCATTCGAGTCCGCTACAGTGGTTAGCACACTCGATCGGGCATTGGGATGCCCACAGTTTAACTCCTGGCTCCGCCGCTTATTTTGGCTTTCGCGGGATTCGTAAGACATTGATTCATTTGATCAAGTACTGTTCAATCATCACCATATTTTCGATTATTTCCTCTACAGAGACCACCGTACGATGATGAAAAATGCCCGTGATATATTCAAAAACGTGGCTCTTGGTACTCGCGGATGATGATGATACCGTGTTTCTAAAGCTCACAAACAAGAACACCAGTTGTACACATGGCGAGACAAAGAGTTAACTATTGCTGGAGCACAACAAGCATGAACCACGCGCCAGAAAGTGTCGTACCGCGTTCCACGCGGCGACGTGTGCTTCCAGAACACCTTAAATTGGATACATTGTATACAAGGACAGTTCAGTAATCTGCATATGGTCGTTCTTAAATACAGGGTGTCACAAAAACAAATGTACAAGTTTTTTTGTTTTGTTTTTTACCGCGAAATTAAACTAGGCATTGCCGAACGCTGTTTCAGCCCGATCCGATAACTTATTCAAATTTATCAGTGATTTTCTTAAAACTTCAATGGGAAAATGAAGCCCATTTTTGCTCGTTTTCGGTTTCTGGTCCCATAGAGTCCCATGTGTTCGAAAACTTCGTCGGGCACCATTTTCCCATTGAAATTTTCAGAAAGTAAGTCACTTATAACTTTTGAATAAGGTATCGGATCGGGCTGAAACTTTGGTATCTGGTTGCAACATCTAGCGCTACCTTTGGGCGGAGAATGAGCGTTCGGCGATGCCTAGTTTATTTTTGCGGTAATAAACACCGTGTAATTTTTTGTGACACCCTGTATATATATATATATATATATATGATATACAGGTCGTGGAGTGGATCGGCGTATGATGCATAAAAAATTCCGCGCGACCCGGCACACAACCGTTAGGTTCTATCGGTTCCAACAGACAGAATACGTGTTCCAAAGTACTCTCGAAATCAAATAAATAAATGCTAGCATAATTTTTAAGTGCGTCTGTGTTACC
Organism: Ixodes persulcatus; assembly: GCA_013358835.2. Taxonomy (NCBI): domain Eukaryota; kingdom Metazoa; phylum Arthropoda; class Arachnida; order Ixodida; family Ixodidae; genus Ixodes; species Ixodes persulcatus. The sequence goes on from JABSTQ010006802.1 coordinate 39,989, forward strand.
GAGTCACTCGTGAGAATTCGTACATAAGGCGAAATCAAAACTTTGAGACAATAGGAATGATATTTTACTTCTACGTGCCTCAGGGTTTAGTTTCTGTTGTCCCCTCACCATCTTCGCCCGCATTTTTCTGGTTCTTGCAATACTCAATACGGACAGTTTTTGCGAGCCGGATCGCGAGACATTAAATTCCTCGAAATTTATCGGTTTATTAGTTCGACGAAACCAGCCAATAAAACGATAAAACAGAGCAATATCGTGATCTGTAACTATGATGCAGTTTGATCACACGCTGAAATGAAGCGAAACGGAGACGGTGAGACCGCTAACCTCTGACAGACACCAACAATGAGAACGTTGCTCTGATGACGTCGACGGTCACCCCGTATAGTTCACCTTTTAGAGCATTGATGCCGGGCACAGCGTAAGCACTATGATGCTTTCGCTGCCCGAAGATTTTGTTTTGCTGCACACAATGACGTACCCAACACACAAAACGCGCTCGCTCTTCGCAAAACAGCTAGGTTTCCACCTCTTAATAAAATATATGCCCCTTTTTCCGAACACGCATCATCATCTCCTTAGCCAATGGTTTTCACTTGGTTTCCTTGTTTTTTGGAGTTAGATAAAGGCGCTCCCGTTTCCTTACGACCTTTCGCTGACCAACGTGAGATCGGGCTATATTCGTGACTCTAACGATTGTTAGGACCAATGAAGTTCTCCATGGAGGATAAAGCATGGCGATGTTAAGACAGGAACCGAAGGATGTCTCCAGGCACTAATATCAGGAGATGGTAAGGTGTCTCACGATGAATTATGTTTAATACATATATACCAATGTAATTACATCGTCCGTGAGCACACTCTCGCAGTGGCTCGCTGCATCTTTAAAAGGTGTCACATTGCTCCACCTGCCTAGACGAGAGTACATGTAGTAATGCTTCGCAGCTAATGGTAACGAAGCGTTCGCTTCCACAGTCCGAATCCCGCCCCCAATCACTTCCCTCCCACACACGCCTAGCGTAGACAGGCTGATGTCACTGACCCATTGGCACCTTGTCACTCTTGTACTCGCCGTTGGCGCCGTCGAGTCTGCGCTGATGAATAGAAGGTTTCCGAAGACAAAACATATTCCTGCTGATCCCTCAAACGTTCTCCGCTGTAAGAGCTTAACTCGAGGGCTGTGGCAGCGGGAAGAAGCCGGCTTAACCTTTTTGTTCAGGTGTGTCGCGGTACCAACACGGCGACGGGCGATGTTGCCACACTCTAATGGTACGTTTACAGCTGGGAAGAAATCCGTTTCCGCGGGAGCGGATTCGCTCCCGGCGGCGGCGGCGACGAGCGGGTTGTGCTTACATCTATTTCCTTCGAGCGGCGGCGGCGGCAGCTGCGCCGGCTGCGCCATCTGTTCCCGTAACATCCCGTCAAATATGACGAGAAGGCGCGAGAGTTCCCACCTCAACCGTCTCTCCCGGGCGTTGTTGCTCCAAGAAGAATATGTACTCGTGACGTAGGCAGTGTCGCGCTGCGCAAGAATATCATTTCCGGTCAGAGAAACGCCACGTTCGGCGGCAGAAATAAATCCTGTGTTTTCAGCCCAGCGTTTCGCCCCAGCGGCAAAAGCTGGGCGGATTTGCTAGCGGATCCGCAAGTGTAAACGTACCATAAAGCGGGTTTCGCATGCAGCGATTGTGCGGCCGAAGTCGCTCCCGCTAGCGGCGCGGCGGCACGGATCGCGAGGTTTCATTTCACATGAGCGTTTCCTGCCTTTGCGATGGCCAATGTTGCTTAGAGGAAGCAGATGCGGACAGTCGGATTACAGCAGATTGTAACAACGATTTTAATGCCGTAGTTTTTAGTTTCCCCTCTAATTTCAGCTTAATAAAGCAATACAAAGCGTTTAAAAAACTTAATAAACCTTAATCTTATTCGTTTATGTTTTTTTTTTTAAACTTTGTTGTCGCGGAGGATGAAATCTCGGATCATCCTCGGCAGCGTCACGGGCGGCGCCTTCCTGGAATGTAAAGACTACAACTGATATGGCCACCCCAACCTCCTCGACGGCGTCGGAGTAGTTGGTATTTCCGAAATGGGGGGTATGTGCTCATGATCCGGAGTATGTCCATCTACGAAGACTGGAAGAGTACCTTTGGTCCCATTGTTCCTAAGTTCTTTGAGCTGCGCGTCCCAAAAAACCCGACGTGTCGACACTTCATTGATAGGCAGTTCATTGAACTGGGCGCTGTACATTTTGTCTTACTTGGAGTGACGATCTGTGTTGGAAAAGACACTTCATTGTCGCTTAGTTATTGATTTTGTTTTCTGACTAGCGCTCGCAGAAGCCGCTTCCATACAGCGTCTCTTGCGGTCGCTACAGTTGGTACTCAGGTGAGGGAAGTAAAAAAGAGCCGCGTTATTAATTGGGAAAGCAAATTCCAAGGAAGAGGAAAGCAATCTCCCTTCTCCATAATCTCATGAACAGTTCCGACGCCACTGCTGAAGCAAAGAAGCTCGACTCACCCGAAAAAAGAAACCGCAAACCTTGCGAAAGCATGCGCTTGCATGCTTTTTCTGTTTGTCGTCCACTTCAATAATGTAAAAACGCCGCCATCCTACGCGCCAGCAATCCCGCAAGTTTCTCTTTCTGTCGCGTGATTTCCCGCCGCGCTTTGAGTGGCCAGCGCGGAAGCAGCCGCTCTGCCGCGGCGAAAAATTTCCAACCTGGTGGAACCGTGCCGCTCTGCCGCTGCGGCTGGCAAGAGCGCCGCGACGGCAGAAGTCGCGCCGCTCTAGGGCCATAATCGCTGCATGTGAAACCCGTTTAAGAGAAGACGGGTATTACACCTATTGTCAGGCACGACACCGCACTTGGAATGCTGGCCTTACGGTTCCCTCTGCTTCAGGTGTTCCGGACCACCTTGCTGTCAACCTTGCTGTCCACGGCGCCGAGAACACTGCGAGGGGCGACGACTACCATCGACGGAGGCACTCCGGAGCCCGAAGCGCTGAACAAGACGAGCACCTACCATCCAGCTTTCTTCGCGGCGACCATCTCGCCAGGAACGGACGCCCACCCGCTTTTGAGCGCGCAACCTTGGTCATCGATAAGAGGCGCGGGACCGCTTGACTGGCTTCCACCGAACCGTCATTCGAGGCACGACACCGCACTTGGAATGCTGGCCTTACGGTTCCCTCTGCTTCAGGTGTTCCGGACCACCTTGCTGTCAACCTTGCTGTCCACGGCGCCGAGAACACTGCGAGGGGCGACGACTACCATCGACGGAGGCACTTCAGAGTCTCGAGAAAGGCCAGGCTGAAGTGCTCGCCACTCTAGGACAGCTGCGGGAAGACCTAAACAAAAGTGACGCTATCGTTGCATCATTGTCAGCTAGGGTGGCAGCCCTTGAGAAGCACCAGACCGTTACACCGGATGTAAAAGAAGAAATCACTGCAGCTACTCAAGCATTGTCAAACGTCAGGCGTGAGTTGACTGTTCTGGGGACGCGTTGCGAGGATAGCGAGAACAGGCAGCGGCGCTCAAACTTGCTTTTCTATGGATTATCAGACAAAGAGGGGGAGACCTGGGCTGAGTCAGAAAAGCTTGTTCTCGATATCTGTTCTGCGCAACTTGGTTTACCATTAGAACCTGGCATCATTGAACGCGCCCACAGGATCGGTCGCTTCGGCCCTGATAAAAAACGTCCTGTCATTGTAAAGTTTTGCTCGACAAAGCAAAAGGACTTAATCCTGGGGAAGGCTTACAAGTTCATGGGTACAGCATTTGCAGTGAGCGAAGACTTTTCTCCTGCCGTGCGTGAAGCACGTCGAGAACTCTTACAATTTGCCAGGCCACAAAATAAGCCGTTTAAACTAAAATTTAACAAACTTTTGATTGGAACGCAAATTTTTGTTTATAACCCTGAAAGCGAGAGTGTTGTGGAAGACAGGCATCCATAACATCTGTGTGGTCGAGACTCACCTCAGTGCCCCCAGATTAAAAAAAAAAAAAGTTCTCTTTCCGTACTTTACACAAACATAAGGAGTATACTGCCAAAGCGTGAAGATCTTCATTTATTAACTGAGTCTTGTGTGGCCGACTTTGTTTTCCTAACGGAAACATGGCTCAGACCTGACATAAAAGACTCTGAAGTGTTTCCCACAACTTTTAATTATAATATTTATAGGTGTGATAGGGAGTTCCGACGTGGGGGTGGAGTACTAATTGCAGTACGGAATCATATTGTAGTTTCTTTTGTTCAAATCCCTACTTGCCTTGAAATGGTATGGCTGCGGCTGCATTCCCCCTCCGCGTGTATCTTCCTTGGTGTGTGCTATAGACCACCCGACTTTGTTAATCGGTTTTTTGATAAGCTTCAGGACGCACTCTCTTTCATTTTCAACCAATCCCCAAACGCATCATGCATTCTCTTAGGCGACTTCAATTGTCCTGACATAATTTGGGATACTCTTTCATTCTCGAATCACATTTCAGGCGAACTCATAGACACATGTCTTACATTTAATCTATCACAGATGATTACTCAGCCTACCAGATCAACCCAAAAAACAAGTCATATTCTAGATCTGTGCCTCACTACTGACACTACACTTGTTAAAAATATAACATACCACCCACCCATTAGTGACCATGACGTGATTCATTTCAACATTGCATTTGAGACTCAGCGGAAATCACCATATGTTAAAACCATTAAAGACTATAATAAAGCTAATTACTCCGCAATTAACAATGAGCTTGAAATATTTTTTGATAGTTTTCAGTGTGACTATATGAGCAGGACAGTCGATGAAAACTGGATCCTCTTCAGAAATAAACTCGCACACCTTGCCGACACTTACATCCCATCCATAAACATAACTTGTGACAAATCGAATCCCTGGTTCACAAAAACGCTTAACCAACTTAACAGAAAAAAGAAAAGGCTACTTAGCCGTGCCAAACAACTGACAACCGATCTCGCTTGGAATCAGTACAACGATATTGCTAAAATTTATAAGAAATCCATTACAGAGGCGAAGGCAAAATTCTTTAACATTGACTTAGTTAACATTCTTCGCAATAAACCTAAAAAGTTCTGGGAGGTAATTAATCCAAAAACATCTAAACCTGTACAATTAATGAGTGATGATCGGTTGCCATTATCGGATGAAGAAAGCGCCAACAGTCTTAACCACTATTTCACCTCAGTCTTTACCACAGATGACCACAGTAGCATGCCTCATCTTAACAACGCATATCACACTCCCATGGCTGCCATTGAAATAACGTATTCAGGTATCATCAAGCTCTATAGAAAGGTTGCAGTTGTCTTCCAGTTCTGGGGACGACAAAATTAACTCCAAATTACTGAAAAACACTAAATTACACTCAGCTCGTTTTCTGTTCATTATCTTTCAACAATCTTTGTCTTCTGGCGAGCTTCCTACAGATTGGAAAATTGGCAGAGTGGTTCCCATACACAAATCGGGGGATCGAACTTTACCATCAAATTATCGCCCTATATCTCTAACCAGTGTCCCGTGCAAGCTACTTGAGCACATAATATATTCAAATGTCATGAACCATTTCGAAAATAACCTCATCCTTTTTTCAAACCAGCACGGGTTCAGACAATCATATTCTTGCGAAACACAACTAGTACAACTTGTTCATGAAATACACAGTAACATCGATAATAACATACAGACAGACGCCATATTCATTGATTTTTCTAAAGCATTCGATAAGGTATCCCATAGTTTACTCATGCTTAAGCTAAATCAACTTCACATTCATCCACTCGTAACATCATGGATAGAACAATTTTTAACCAATCGTACTCAGCATACTGTGGTTAACAACCAGTCGTCAGCTTGTTCTCCTGTATCATCCGGAGTCCCCCAGGGCAGTGTTCTCGGACCTCTGCTTTTTCTAACATTTGTAAATGACCTACCAGATCACATAACATCCTGTATTCGACTTTTTGCTGATGACTGCGTAATTTACCGATCTGTATCTAACCTGAACGATAGCATAGCCCTACAAGCTGACCTTAACCTAATAGCCGACTGGTGTGAACAGTGGAAAATGACAATTAACTTTTCTAAAACAAATCTCGTTTCCTTCACGCGTGCTCATAGTCCTCTCTCTTTTACTTACACCATGTGCAGCCAGGTAATTACCAAGTGTCCATCTTACAAATATCTTGGCGTTCACTTATCTGACGATCTCTCATGGAACAGGCATATAACACACGTGCTGTCTAATGCTAACCGCTCTCTTGGCTATCTTCGACGAAATCTAAAACTTGCACCATCATCAGTGAAACAACTAGCCTACACTACTCTCGTAAGATCGCAACTTGAATACGCGTCATCCATCTGGTCCCCTTGGCAACTATTCATTGATAACAAACATAGAGGCACTTCAAAATCGCGCAATCAGATTCATTTTTTCAGATTACTCACGAGACACCAGCATCGCTTCTTTACGAATGAAAGCTAACCTTGATTTGCTCTCATCTAGAAGAACATTATCACGTCTGTCTCTTTTTCACAAGATTTACTATCATAACCATGACATCAGAACTTCACTATTATTCCCAGCCACTCGCATATTTCCTCGCATCGACAACGTCTGTAAAGTTCGTCCAATTTTCGCGTCGTCAGTTTCGTTTCTTAACTCCACCTTGCCACTAACAATAACAGACTGGAATAGCCTGCCTAACAGTATCGTGACCCAGACAGATCATAACACATTCATATCCCAACTGACCATTCATCTGCAGTTGCACTAATAGCAAAGTCATTTCATGTTAATAGAAATGTTTCATTTGGGTATTTTTCTGTTTAATCAGCTGTCTTTCCTTAAAAATGTTTCGAGTGTTTATATTTTTTTTCCTGATTTTGTTCCTTATATAACAATGTTCTCCAGCATGTACCCCACTTTTTGTTTGTTCCTTTATATAATGTTTTTTCAGCAAGTACCCCCCACCTTGTGTAATGCCTGTAAGGGCATTCAAGGTTTAATAAATGATGATGATGATGATGATGACATATAGTACACCCCAAAACTTTAGTTCGATGTAGAGTTCACTGACGTTGAACCAACTGTACCAACTTTTTATGAGCGGCTGGATAGCCCACACGTAAAACTTATTAAAATAACTAATGTACGTGTGATTTGACTGAAAAAAAGTAATCGGATTTTGTTGGCTTTATTGCAAAACCTTGTTTTTTTTAGCCTGTGCTATGTTCTTTAGATGTTTAATATAATATATCACACCGTTATCAATCCCATCGGAAATGTTGGTGCCGTCAGTTCGACGTCATTGCGCTGTACGTCGGACTAAAGTTTTGGGGTGTATTACTTGTGACATAGGGTGAAAGGGCACACACTTTTTTCTTAGAGTGCTGTATATAGGGAGTTTTCGTAGATCGTTGCGGCAGTCCTACAACGCTCTCCACAACCAGCTACGATACCTGGAACACTACAGTAAAGGCCATCGGCGCGCAGGCTCAGTAGCGGCTTCTTTCTTGGGGAGGGCTTAGCGGAGCGGAACCGCAGTCTACGAAAACTCCCTGTGAGCAGCTCACCCGGCTGGTCGTGAGAGTCGAAGGAATGACAACCCCTTCCCCCTCTCCCTTCATCCCCTCCCCCTGGCCCGGGTAGTGAGAGAGGGTCGAGAGGAAGGACCGTGACTTCCACAATGCCTATAACAACAGCACTTCTTCCGCCACTGCGCTCCTCAATCGTGAAGCTGTCCAACACTTCTGCGCTGACTTCATGAGTGCCTTGCTTTTTTTTTTTTGGAAAGGGTCCGGTGTAGACCACCAGCTTGGTAATGTAGGCAGCATCCCCCCTGGGCCGAACCTCGCGGAAGGGCCGAGCGTGCATTAGGGCCGAGCGAGCCGAAACGGCCGAGTGTGGAGGCTAGGCCGACGACTGCGAAAGGGCCGGGAGGGGTGTCAAGGCCGAAAGAGGGGGGAAGGCCATGCACGGCGGCAAGGCTAAGGGAGGCGAAAGGGCCGAAAACGGGGGTGGGGATTAGAGCGATCAGTGCACGCGTGGCTCCTTCGTCATCGCGGGAATTCGTTGGAAAGAAAACCGATAAATGGCGCGCCCTGTATTCGCTCCTTTCTGTTTGGAGACATATTTGGTTTGACGAGTTTGGCGTGAAGCACGGTGGAAGAAAAATGTCTTCTTTCCACCGTAACCTAAAAACCTGTTTTTGTTTCGTTTTTTTTTTTAACAGATTCTGAGCGAGCGAGCGAGCGTCACGGCAGGGTGAAGTCTGGAAAAGTGAAACAACGTAATCCTGCTGCATGAGCTCTCGTGCCGCCGTATCCTCTTGCAGTGCTATGAACTTGTGCTCTAGCCTTCGCTATAATACACTGGGCTTCTAGATTGTCTCAACATGTTTGTCTTCTATGTGCTTGCCCAACAGGGCGCGGGCACAAGCCCCGTTTTAATAGAAGACTCTTGGCTTCCCTCTAGGCAGACTGGCGCAGTGTCTTCACGCGGCAAGGTCAGGAGCTCCATTTCGTCGCGCACTACTACATCCGTCTTCATAGTACCCCTGTCAAATGAGCTAATTAAGTGCACTTCAACCAAGTGCACGTCGCCTTTAGTGTATTTCTGTAGTGTGCAACACGGCTTCTTCCTGAGGAACACACTTAACTTCGAGTGAGCTTGACGAACTCACTTCACTCGATCGAGTGCGTGGCTTAAATAGCAGTGTTTGAACAGTAAAACATAACAACACAGAAACCAAAAACGTGGCGTAATATTTATTTTGTAAAGAATAAGAAATTCGTAAAACAGAGGACATATAGAAGAGTGGCATTGCAAAAAACAATGGGGTGGACTTGGAATTTAGCTTGACCTGAACCAAGATTAGCGCCGCGGTGAAGTGATAAAAGAAGACGACAAAGTCAGTCATTCCAAGGCTATCTTGGGTAGCAGAGAAGGATAGGGCCTACTTTTGTTTCACAGTGTAACTTTTCGAGACAACGGGATAATTGTGATCTAATTAGAAGTGTCAGGGCCTCCTCGTAGACTTCCGTGGAACGAAGCGGAACGCCAAAGTTGAATGTGCTTCTTTCTTTATCTTAGCTTGGATGATCGATCAAAATCATCCAATTGGCGTAAAAATTGTTCATTAGCGTAACGTTGTTTTAGAGTGCAGCTCCTAGGCACCCGTTTCTGGGTTGAGCGGCGTTGGCGTCGGTGTAACCGCGCGTTGCATTATGGAATGTTTCCCAAAACGACGTCACATGTGGCGTCACGTGTGTCGTCAGGTGTGACGTCACGACGGTAAAATTTTCCCGCTAAATTTGGCAGTAACAAATTTTGCTACGTCTGGCAGAAAATTTTTCCGCTAAATTTAGCGGGAAACTTTTTACCCCCGTGACGTCACGTGTGACATCACGTGATGTCCCACTTCAAAGTTCAAGAGACGTGTCATGTGACGTCACACGTCAATTCAGGAGGTAAATAGCGGGAAATTTAGCGAAAATTTCCGCTAAGTGGGATGCGAGCAGGAGAGGAGGATGGGAGGGTACGGAGAGGGAGCGGCTGCATACCCACCCATTCGTATCCGTCCCCCCTCCTCCTCAAGAGCTGCGCTCCAATTCGGCATTACAGAGAATTGTAAACGTCAATTTTTTTTTTAAAGTGTCTTTATTAAGGGGTATCGGTGACCGACTGGGCTAGTGCACACCAGATCGGAGTACGTGGAGAGAAAGCTCGCGCTGCAGAACCCAGTGATCCTGAGTTCAATCCCCAGCCCTGCCCGAAGAACACACTTCCGATGAAGTGAGTTCGGGGAGCACACTACGCTCGCTCCGGTAGACCGAGTGTGTAATCTCGATAGCAGTGTTGAAGGAGTAAAAAGAATGAAAGAAACTAACTGTGCGTAAAATTCGTATTATTTCGATAGCAGTAATATTAGATGCGCACTTGTTTTCTGTTGGCAAAAAAGTAGTGCATTGCAGAAAAACAAGCGGCTAATCTATAGTTTCCAGCCTTGGCCCCTTCACGACGGCCAGCGACGGCCAGGAGGCACCTGCAAGACTCCATCAGAAATCTGAAGGTGGCAGGAGAGACGCGAAAGGCTTGCTTGAAATGGAACTCGCCCAAACGGGGCAAGTTGTCTTGAAGCCACCATTCGTTCCTCTGGAAACTACAATTCTCGACTGATCACGGGTATGCTGTCGGTCATGAGAGCGGCTATGGTGAAGACCTGCAGCTGCTGATCGATGTCACTCGAAATTCGTCCCTGTGCGTCGGAATCAAGCTCCAGCTGCCTCTCATCTGAAAGGCGTTGGCTCTCGCGGAGAAAAGTGCTTCCATGGCGCCTGGCGCACACCAGCTCGGAGCACGCGGAGCGAAAGCTCGCGCTGCAGAACCCAGGGATCCTGGGTTCAGGGACCCAGGGATCCTGGGTCCAATATCCCTGGGATCCAGGGATCCTGGGTCCTGGGCAGGGGTGGGATCCGACCCCTGCCCGTTTCAATCAGACTGAGCATCGTGTATTCCTACTGCGTGGAGCACGTTAAAGACCCCAGGCAAGCGGTTGTACTGCACTGGCTAATTTTCTCACCTATTACTGGGAGACAAATCGGCCATACACATACACACGCCCCAATTTTGTTTTTTCGTTTTGGTGAATGAATGTGATGTCTAGATTTTGGATTTGCCTGGCTTGTAACAATCAAACTCGTGACTTAGCGAAATGATGTGTGGCAACATGTTTTTAATAAGACGACTAAGTTATTTACGAAAAAATGCGAATCTACTTTAATATTTTGCGTGAAAACCACTTTACCCATCGTCATTGCATAATTTTGGACTAACACTAAGTTTTCCCTTGTGGCATCAACACACTTGGAGTGTGTTTCAACGGGTTGAAGTGTGTTAAAACAGAAGTTCGGGCGAGTTGGTAGTTCATGACGCACGTGGAAACAGCGCACCCGTAACAAACACTAGGACAACGTTCACAGTCACACCAAAAGAAAGAAAGGGACACTTACACAGCGCTGACTTCAACTCTTTGTATATTCCCGCCTTTTTCTCTTCTTTCACGTCTAATGCATAACCTAGGCCTCATCTTTTTCTTTCTTTGCTGAAGGTTAACTTTAAAATTTTTAAGCTAGAAATTGAAAATGAAAAATTACTGTAGATCAATGATGCAAAGCTAAGTAATCCAGCTCTTTTTGTGACAGCGCTATAGATGGATTGCTAATACACCTGCCGTTTTGCCTGGCAATGTTCTCCGCTTCTATTATTTCCCTTGTGAGCTGGTCTCGGCTCCTTGCCAACACCACACACTTGTCAAGTTCCGCTGTGCACCCACAGTCCCGAATGTGTATGCCAACATGTCCAGAGTTCTTGTTGATGGTGGCCAAGTTGTGTTCTCTAAGGCGGTCGTTCAAACACCTTCCCGTCTGTCCAATATATGTTCTTCCACTGGACAGGGGGAAGGAGTAGACCACATTTTCAGTACATCGAACGAACTTATTTCTGTGATTCGTTGTGCAGGACGTCGGTGTTCTTGAAGGAGTGTTTACCCTCTTGCACAGGCTGTAGAGCTTGTTCGGAGCGGAGAAAATAACGTCCGTGCTTACTTTGTTTGCTATTTTCTTGAGGCCATGAGCAAAATGATGGAGATATGGCACAATCACTGGTCTTTTTGTCCTGTCCCGATGACTTTTCTTAAATCGGTCATCATGCTTAAATTCTCTGAGAAGTCCTTCCGCCACTGATGTTAACAAGGATGGTGGAAATCCTGCGCATTTTAATCGCGACACTTGCCCAACAAAGCTCCTTTGGATGGAATGGAAGCATGACTTCGTAAGAGAGTTCTTAAGGCACAACCGCGCTATGCCTCTCTTTACGAGTTTTGAATGCGCGGAGTTGAATGGCAGAAGTGGCTTCTTTCCCCTTGGCTCGTAAGTCCAGCACGTATGGTACGGTGACATACAAAGACGAAGATCTAAGAATCTCAAACATCTTTCACTTGAAAGTTCGTGGGTAATCTCCAATGGGTTCATGCACCTTTTGAAACTGTCGAGAATGTCTGGTACCAAGACTGTCAGATTTTGGTCATCGGTGGCGAGGACAATTAAATAATCATCGACATATCTGAATACTTTTTTTAACTTTTGACGCGTCGAGAGTTTGGTTTAAATTCCTGTCAAGGTGTGCAAGATACAGGTCACTGAGGATAGGTGCAATGCACGAACCAATACACACCCCTCTCTTCTGCAGATACGTATGTCCATCCCAGGTGGCGAAGGTAGATTTTAGATAGATGTCAATTAAGTTGAAGTGCACTAAATTAGCCCGTCAGACAGGGGTATAAGCCCTCACAGTCAAAGGCAAGAGGCAAAAACTCGAAGTTTTTCCTGCACCTCTGCTAGCAGAAGAACAAAAATAAACTTATCATGATGCCACGGATAAATTCGGAGTACACACGATGTGTGGTGTCTGAGGTGGCCAAGGAAAAGTGCGAAATACTCGTACGAGGGCAGCTAAGCCTATCGCACATATTACGTATTCTGTGCTTTCCGACTTTATTTGTGCGACCGATCTAGGTAATTTGCAAAGAAAAAGCCTACTAAGCAAACTTTTGGATACAAAACAAATGAGGAGACGGAACGGGATTTGTTCCTTTTTGATCCAAAAGAACCGACATGGAATTCTAAATTGATACCCGGGTCATACCGCTTACACATCATACACAAGACAGTCTGACAAACACGATCGAGTCACCGCGAGATCCGTGGTTCAAATGCCATATGCCATGTTTCTTCTTCAACTCATTGCCTTGCAGCATTCGAAGTACAGACCTGGCGGTGACTCGCGTTCGAATCTGTCTGAAGACCGTTCTTCGTAGGATTTATGAGCAGTGTGACCCCGGCTTAACGTTCAGGTGTCAATTTTATCAAGAAAATCCTCAAAGATTACGTAGTCGGGGGCGGTATGTCATAAGGAAAAAGCGACGGAATTTCCATCGTGGGGAAGAACAATCAGAGATGCTTAAAAGAGGTGTAAAAACATTGCAGGGCGAGTAAAAAAAAGATTTAGAATTAATTAACCGCGTTTCTATGAGAAAGTAATTGACGTCGCACTGAGTTTCTATTTCTGCATGAGCTCACTGGGTAACCGGACAAAATCTCACCGGACAAAAGCTCACCGGACAGAAGCTCACTGGACAAAAGCTCACCTACAAAAGCTCATGTAATTTTTTTTTTTTTTGGCTACCAGGGCGAAACACAGGCTGGGATAAAGTGCGGACGCAATGGACATTACACCATTTTTAGGAGACCTGGTACCCCATCCCACACAAAGGTGTAGACACATAAGCCATAACAGGCGAAGCAACAATTTAAAACCAAAATTTAGGTCACCGATATTGAGTGGAGCTTATAACATCAAGCTTGCTTAACTCAAGGTATGTCGGAGCACCCTTGCGCCACGCCGAAGATACTTCGTGGATCGAAGTTTTGAACCCGAAGAGTGACCGAAAAAGTGAAGTCACCCTTCGGTAACCTCGCTTTTTGAAAGTTCTTATGTCACGTCAAACGCAAACATAAAGGTTAGGCAGAATCTACTCATCGACATTGCAAGAACACAGTGGCATATAATGGTCAATGTTAGTCTGGCAATACCATTAGCTTATTACTGGAAGCATGCTTAAATATGCTGGTTTAGGCGCGTAAGTTTTGCCTCGAGAAGTTGAAGTTACTCAAGCGCTTGTAAACTTTATTTAATTTTGTCAACGCGCGATTCAGGTGTATTTCTGCAAAGTAAAAAAAGAAAATAAGATGGTACAGAAATGATATAGGTTTTGTTGCTTCGTTGTGCATATTAATACGTCGCAAGCGAAATCGGTTCATCGGGACCGCCAACTAGGGCCACCGTTATGTCCACGCGTCTATGCTTCGCCGTTCCGCCGCTGTAGATTATAATCTACAGGTATAATCTACAGCTAAAGCGCCGTTCCGTCGCTTTAGCTGTAGATTATTAGTGTTGACTCTATGATCTTGTCAGAAAAGCTTCGTACCCCAACTACGGGTTTGTGGACAACACTTCTTGTCAGATGAGGAACCTCTTTGCAATTGACTAGGGAAAAATATATTCTGAAATGTGATTATACAAAGACGACTTTATGACTACAGCACTATCGCTGCCACAATAAGACGCCGAGTGTCTCCAAGATGGCGTCAAGGCACTGACAGCAGACGACAATGTTGATTTAGATTTTGAGTCTAACCGGAAGTGACGTCAGGTAAAAAATCCTATAGACCTTTTCTGTTTACTCTCGTCCCCAGCCACCTAATAGGCGTATCCGGTATGGGCGACGAAAAAATACTAAGATGTTGCAGACTGTAACTAGTAAAAAAATAAAAGGGGAGGCAAAACGATAATGTGTGACGGTTACGCCTATATCCTAAGTGTCTTCTACTGGCGTGGCGACGGCAAAACAATGTTTTCGCTCATACTGGAAGTGACGTCAATTCAAGAGGGCGGCGCCTTTGAAGAAAGGCTCTATACTTAAAGGCGCAAAAAAATGGGCACAAAGAAGTAGGCGTGCACACTCGGGGCGCTACAAGCAACTGAATTTTATTTTGAAAAACAAACATATATACACACTACATTATTCCTCACCCCTAATGAACCCGAATTCCTTATTTGATGAAACGAGTGACGTCCTTTACACTGATTTTGAACGCCAAAAATTTCCCCACTGTTTTGGGTTCCTACTTGGCCGGGATCTGTGTTTTATACAGCAAAGGATCACACAAACACTTATTACAGTGAACTTCCCAGTTCCACGAAGGAGACCGCTTTACAGAGTGTTGATGCCCAATGTACGATCGGGTGGTGCACGAAACCACCATATGACAAAGCCCCGTGTGAAATGCCCACGACTGACACCCCGCCCTTTCGCCCCGACTTGAAATGGCCAGTTTCATCAGGAGCCCATGACGCGAATCCCCAGATCAGGTGGCCGGGTCCTCATCGTGACGGCGGAGCATTCTGCTTTTAATGAAGAGACAGTAAGTGGGCACGCGAGGGTGTGTAACGTTATCATGCCGTCATTTGTAGACCCTTACCATATTAGGTTAAGACATGGAACAAAGCTGGTTGACGCGCGCACAGGGATTCTGCACGTGGAGCTATCATGCTACACACGTACAATCGCCCACATGTCGTTGGTATTTGAGACTACCGATGCGGCGCATTCCACATGTTTCTGTGCATGTTTTCTTGTTTTTTTGTGCGCATGCTCTCCTGTTTTGTTTATTTTGAAGCAAAATCTACTTAGCCTCAATGGTGCTCTGAGGGAACGCCAAAGTGTCCGACAATTTTCTTGAAATTTATATCGACACTTTTTTTTTATGGTAGACATTTTATTTTTCATTGTCTCTTTTTAATTTTGACAGTAGGCTTCAAGCTGAGTTCGGAGCTTCGTGTCTCAGTCCCTTCTTGTGCTTTTGCTCTGGAGTTTTTTTTTTATATATAATTATATATATAAGCAATCTCAACCACATTCAGTTTTGGGACACCCGGATGGCAGATTTGAGCAGAGAGAGACGGAAGTATTTGAGAAAGGGAAGAGCACAGGGGAGGGGCGAGCCGACGGTCTCGGAACGGGTTGCTTACCAAGGTCTCTCGGCCAAACTCATGGCGCGCCCTCTCTTTCCCTCAGAAAGGGCGAGAGACGTGATGAAAAACAGTTACCCCTTCGTTTTCCCCAAACAAATCTCCTTTGTGAGCGAAGAGGACTCGGTGTCCTTGAGCGAGAAGGAATCCGTTCATTCCTAAGCTAGAGTGCCAGGGGAGCTACGCGCCCGCCGGATCAGTCATCACCTGCCCCCGCTTTCTGCGCGTGATTATGGGAAGGAGCGTGATCACGTGATTAAAGTAGATGTGCGATTGGTTCACCGAGCACCTTTTCTTCCACTACCCTCTCAGCTTAGGGGTGACGGAGTCTAGCCCGCGAAACACACACAGAAAGTGAGGTCGCGTTGACCAAGGCCACACGATAAGGTAGGGACTGGAGGACGGTGGGGACTAAGGTTCGACTGGTTCGAGGAACTTTCGGCAAAATTTGACGAAGTTCGCCATCGTGAACAGTGTTGCGCAACCGGGAACTGGAAACGGACAGATGCGCTTTGCAATTTATGCAAGTTGTTTGAAGGCAGAAACAGATCTTTTCTCCAAGAGAAGAATTGCAAGATTAACATTCGCAAATCAGGACACCGTGGTGCCAGTTTTTAAGTTGTTTTAGTGCATTTATTGCTTAGCGGGTTGTTTTTATAACGGCAAAAACGGTGGTTTAGAGCTCCGATCACCAGCAGCGCATTCCGTCTTAATAAAGTAAAGACACTTGGCCATATTGTGGCTTAAAAGCATGGTTGCCAGTTACCTTAAGCTATATCTGAAATCACAGGAAACGCTTTTTCGTCCTCAACAAATGTTTAAACAGTTCGCAACAGAGCAAAGCATTAACACATGAGCTTCCTGACCCCGAATCTAATGTTGAGGAAGTCGCACTTTTGAATCATGACGATCGGCAATTGCGTCTGCTCAGCACAAGCACCAAAATGGCGGCGCCCACAACAATGTCGGGGAACGGAGTGCTGATACTCTAGGAGCCGCTCATTTAGTGGCTTTAGTCAAAAGTATGAATATACTCTCGGCAGCGCCTACAGGGACGCCTTTTTCGGAGGTCGATACGGGGAAGAGCAAGAGGACAGAGTAGTAGTTTGGCGTCTGTGATGTCATGTCCGGTTTTCTTCAAAATAGAGCTATTTGTACCTATTTTGTTAAATTGACATCTTCACCTCTTTCTTCCATTCGCGCACTCCTCCGGGGTATGCTCCCAGCTCGTTCCTCCGAAGCTAACACAACTGTCAGAGTTGGTAAAAGACGGCCCGTGCCAGTCGTTTGCAAAGAGACGTAGATGGAAACAAATCGTTGCGGCGTTTTTCGCGGCCTCGGAGATGCAGGAGCGAGCCGACGTTAAGAAAGATATGTTTGAACTACAAAGGTGTCAGCAAGAGCCACGTAATACGTCTGTTCACACCCGGAGCGGACGCGCCCGTTTGATCGAAGTGCTGGATTCGCGCTGTTGGCCCGTGATTCGGTAGCGCTTCGCGACCGATTTTTTACGATTGCAACTCGATACTGACGTGACACTCGGCAAAAAAAGGTTGGACCGGCATTGCGTAGCTCTTACGAACTGTTATAGCTCGACAGTGACGTAGCGTCATGTCAGAATAAAAACGGCATACTAATAACAAAGTGTGCATACCGTGTTGCGAAGGTAATCCATACGGCGTTTATTTGAGCTCTATATCACACAAAACAAGGAGATAGAATCGATGAGAGTCCGATTTCGACGACAGCGTTCGTCATCGCTGTCTCGGAGAACAAGGAGATGACAAGGGGAAGAGATAGACCTCAAATTGAGGTCACGGATCAATCTATGATACGTGAAGGGTCCACAAGGATCGCGCGGGCGCGTATTCCATTCAGCAAGCCAGCCGGTCGTCGGCAGACGGTCTTGGCCAAGGACCGTCGGAGCAGCTGCGGAGGCGCTGTTTGGAGCAACGCTGCGCCGAGTCGGAGTGCCTGCTAGGCCTCAATTCTGCCGAGCTCGCTCGGTCGGTGTCATTGTTGCCGTTGTAGCTCTTCCCGGGTATTTGTGGATCCAGCGTTCGTATTCGTCGTGGCCTGTTTCGAGTACTTCCTTCTTTTTTCTTGCGGCTTGAAAAGGGACCCGCGAGCAGAGCACGTAGAAAAATAAATGTCCGTTTGTCATCGCGACCAAGTAACTGAGCGACGTTGTCGGTCATTTTGATTTGATCGTAGAAAGACGGCTCCGGAGCTGTTGTCGTACGTAAATTTTTGGCGTAAGATCGTTTCGTGAATCTCGCCACTGTTCTTTAGCGCATGGCACTGCAACAATAACAGGCCGCAACCGCCGCCTCCCCTCGCCCCAACACTGGACACAACCACCTGCAACAGGCCCTCCACGAAACGTAAAAGAAAAGAAAGAAAAAATATATATATATATTTTTGCTTGTGTTTACGTTTCCGGCAGTGACGTCACGGACGTCACTGCCCCGTATCGACCTCCAAAAAAAACGTTCCGCGCCTTCACGGCGGTGTCCTTCCTTCGACGGACCGAAGACACGACGGACCGCCCTTCCTTCCATGTGAGTGACAGGAGGACCTCTTGACCATCGGGGACATATGTTCATGCTACGCAATGTACGCTTTAGCATGATCAGATGAGTTTAGTCTTCTTCAAACTCTGGGGCAGGAATCTTCGACGAGTCCACCCTGTAACCCACGGAGATGGGCTCGACAGGCCTTGTACAGCGTTAGTTGTAACTGTTTTTTTTTATTTTAATAGACTGTTAGAGACGTTCTGATTTGTTATTTCTTGTGTTCGAAGTCATTTTTATTTTAGATTTTCTGTTAAAATAGGTGTGTCTTCGTGTCAGGAAAGGTTTGCTGTTGTTAAGTCCTCCCAGTATACTAAAGCTGAATACCACAGGAGCGTTGATTAACCCTTATTTGCCAAAATTCGGTTTGTTGGCTGGAAGTAGAGTTTAATTTATGTCAACGCGCTATGTAAGTGTATTTGCCAGTAATTTGTTTTACTCGTCAAGCTCTTTTTTATGTGCAAATTTATTTGAAACTCTGGATTGATACAAGCTTTATGTTCTGTTCCAATGTAATGTTCCTTTCGTATAACAGGCTATTTATTGAACTGTTAACTTTGTAGTACATTTCACACTGGTGAGCTGAAGAGGACCAGCGATTTGATAATTAACTTGCAAATATTGTGGAGGAAACGTAAGTACAGGGTGTCACAAACGAAAAATTACAAGGTCATTTTTACCGCAAAAATAAACTAGGCATCGCCGAACGCTCATTTTCCGCCCAAAGGTTGCGCTAGAGGTCACAACCAGATGCCAAAGTGTCAGCCCGATCCGATAACTTAATCAAAGTTCTAAGTGATTTTCTGAAAATTTCAAAGGAAAATGGAGCCCATTTTTGCCTGTTTTCGGTTTCTGGTGCCATAGAGGCCCATGTCTTCGAAAACTCCGTCGGCCGCCCTTTTCTTATTCAAATTTTCAGAAACTCACTGATAGACCGACACGCAGGTTACAAACAAGCCTTCTTTTCCCACACCAGGTGTGTGCACAGCGCGTGAGCAGAAACCGAATTCGCGTGAAATGAAGCGTCTGCGCCTGCGCAGTGCCGTCGACAGCGCCACCGCAGCTGCGTGACGTCAGGGCCGCGTGCCGCTCTATAACTTTTGATTAAGTTATCGGATCTTTCTGTTGGTCGAGACGCGGCTCTGCCATGTCGCTGCAAAGTGCCTTGCTCTCGCAGCCACCTTCTGTCGATAGCTCCTTGAGATGAGTATCTGCGTGATTTTAATATCCCAACTGCGACGACAGCTTTATTTTTCTCCTTCGGGACTTGCATTCGTCGGATTTTTTATGGTACACTTCGTGAGAAACGTCCGGAGCGGATCGGGGGACGCACGTCATGTGCTGCCTCTTCATCAGGTGTCTTTTCTGCTTGGACGAACAACCGACGTCATTCTGCGGTTGCGTCGAGGTTGTTGAGGGGGCTCTGCTTCGAACCTTTTCTGTCCAGCCTAATTCTCTCCTTTCTCCTGCTCAGTCCCTTCCTCTTGCAGGCGACGCTGGCGGGCGGATCCTTGGGTTAGATTTGTTTCTGATCTTTTTTTACCTACCTCGACGGCACCTGCCGCTGGCTGGACAGGGCGTCGTGAAGCTTTCAGCAACGTTTTTTATTAGGAGCGTTCGTGCCAGATCGGAGGACGCTGACCTTTCGCTGCGTCCACTTAGAAGGATGGCTGAAACCGGGAGACTTTCCCGAGAGGCCCTGGCTTGGGACTCCGTTCTTCAGCCTGGGGTCGAACGCGTCTATCTCCGCTTGGTTTTTTGGTCTCGTAAGCACCGCTGGTGAATGGGTCATTGGGATGGGTGCTTCTGTGTTTTCCCTTTTTTCGGCCTCGACGACAGCTCTTTTAGGCTTGACGCGTCTCGCCTCCGATGGAGCTCCTGAAGAGAAACGTTCGGGCCAGATTGGCGGACGCTGCCCCTGCTCTGCCTCTTATCTTCTTAGGAGGACAGATCAAACAAGACGACATCTCGGAGATCTCCTGGCTCGGAGATTGCTTGTCCAGCCTGGGCGTGGTTTCGGAGGTCTTCAATGGAAGACGCTTAAATTCAAGACAATGTCAGCGGGCAGAGGACGGCTTAATCTCTTGACACTGTCCATCGCGGCGCCAACGTGACGCCGGTTGGTGTCGCCAGTCATCAGCGGCTCAGAGAGCCGACCGCCGACTGTCAGTGAGATGACGCACCCTCCAGGGAGTAAGCGGGGGCCGATAGGATGGAACGTGGCCTCCAGAAAGGCACATAACAAAATGCTCTATATATAGATCGGTATACTTCCGGACATGTAACGACCTACAGATGGCGGTACGGTAGTTCCAGGATGGCGTTGTGTCAAGGACGCATTTTAATGCACCCGTTCGCTGACCAACGTCCGAGAGCAGGCTCACAAAAAATCCGTCTCCGACTAATTAGCCATCATGGAACAACCACCCCGCCAACTGGAGCGCGTTAAAGTTGCGAATGTGTTACTATTGTTATTATCCGTAACACCAGCCGTACAAAGGAAACGCTAACATCGATATGCACTTTGCTTCTCACGACCGGTGTCGACCGCCGAATCTAGCCTTCTTTACTTTTCGCAGTTTTCATCTCAATAACTAGGTCAGAGAGCCATCCGACACAGAATAAAATAATATAATCAATCAATCAGTCAATTCCGAATGGAATGAATCACACTTGAACTCAAAACTCGACGGCGCACCGGGCAGGATTTACCTTCATCTTGAACAGCTGATGATCGTCATACATGATCAAGAAGTGAAGTGTGAAGTTTTCCTTGCGCTTCGACCCTTCAAAAGGTGTGTCCATCTCTGGCCCGATGTCCTTGGCGCACGCCTGCAAAGTGTGAAGCCGCATCTGGAGACCCGTACACGCATGTGAAACACGTACCAAAAACGCAGATAAGAATATTAGTGTTGAGCGAATGTTGAAACTTCAACTCGGATATAATTCGCATCTATTGGTGCCGAATAGTGGCGAGAAAGTAAAATATCGAAATGAATACTAATACCAAAAGTTTAATGACAATGATTACAAGCCGAAAAACGGGCATGAGGTTCTAGAGTGTTCCGCTGCAGGTTACGTCGAAATGCAATGCCATCGTTTTCCTTTTATAAACCAAACTTCCGTCAATTAACTTGCCACAACGCCTTTAGCAACCAAAAAAAGATCAAAGGCATATGAAGACAAAGAAGAGGAGTTAAAGGGTGGTCAGTAAAAACAGTCGTACTATGCACGTCGCCTCCTATATTCCAACTATTCCTGCTTCAGACAACTTCCTCCTCTCGCCAGCCCTTGTGAAGACTGCTGCACGTTTTGTGAACGCCTCGTGCGGCGACCTGCGCATGCGCGTAATTAAGAAAAGCGAACCGCACACATTAACACCATTTTTATAAGTCTCCCTTCTGGATCAGTGGTAAGATGTTGCACTCAAAGTTTTGGAGTCCTGGGTTAAACTTTCCCTGGGGGACGTTCCGAATTTTGTTATTTCTGTTCAATTTATCCTCTTTACACTCTCCCCGCTGACGCGCAGATAAAACGTTACCGGAGAAGGCTGTACAACGAAATGCTATCGCATTTAATATCGCATATTAAAAAATACGCATTGTATGACGTGCTCTGCCTTGTAGCCCTGACACCTCGCTCGTCGCTGCGGGGAGCGATGCGTTAGCGAAAGGTGCGTTTCAGTTATCTGAGCAATTTTTATTTTTCTAGAAGTTTATAATTTTATGAACGTGACAACTAAAAATATATTTATGGAGTGTTGAGCTTGATGAGCCTGAAAGTGAATAAACATTCTCAAATTAAAACCGGCGACGTGCGTGGATTACGGTATTTCAGGAGTCTTTCAGCCAACGATGTTAGAATTTCGCGAAAGTAACCGGCACTGTTAAGTCTGCCTCAAGGCCAACTTTCTGCGACATTACGATCTTGCTCTTACGTTTTACGCCACGTGTCGTATCAACATTGAGCGACACTTGAAGGCGCGAGTTTCCTCCTATGGGAACCTTATCTTGAGTGATTCGTTTCGAGTGCGCCCATTGTTTTTAATTTTACTTCGTCTGGCAAGTCTTACATAAAAATGCGGCTTCACGCATTAAAGTTATATAAGCGTATGAAAAGAGCTTTCGTGAATCGTAAACAGCGCTTTGGTTCTTTGGAAAGTAAAGTAGGTCAAGGAAAAGGTAGGTGGGACGTTTTTTTCTTTCGGTATCAAGTGATATATGCACAGATAAAACTTTATACATACCTTGTCCACGGTTAAGATAACAGGGTGCTAGAAGCGACGTTAAAATACGCTAATAGCCCCTCAAACTTGTTTTCGTTTTAGGAACGTCTTCATGTTCCTCTTAAGAGTTCTGTATACTCCGATGTCGAGAAGAGTAGCGAGGTCTCGCGTAGCTAACACAGCAACTGATTGGTCTCAGATATCAGGTTCCTGGTCCGGGCCTTAGAAGCCCCACGTTGTCCGGTACTTATCGTTCGCAGTGAACGTAGCGTACTCCAACATTGTGCAGAGTACTTAAAGTCGGACTATAACTGAGTCAATAATAACCCAATATCGCTCCACCTCCCTAATTGAAGCCCTGTAAATGAGGAGCGTTAATCTGGATGTAAAAGTGATAATTTATTTTAAAATGCGCTGCCGAGAGGACAAAGACAAAAAATGAAATAACGACACGAACACAAGAAGCGACAACTAGCTACTGTTTATTTCCTTCCATCTCACAGGAAAGGAAAACTCTCGAAAATATAAAACGTACAAACAAGAAGGGAAAAAAAACACCAGATAAAAAAAAAACAGAAACATGTACATAGATGAGCGGTTACTAACATGACTACGCTTGATTCTTCGCTGCGACAGAGCTTTCAACACAGGCGTAAATACCCGTCATGATGCGGCAAGGTGTTGAGCAGTTCCATTTTTTTTTGTAGAAGATATTGACAGCTCACCGCATAAAGGATGCGAAGTGCCTTCCTGACACCGTGAAATAAGCTTCCATTTTATCGCGCTTCTGTTTTTCCTCCGATTTAGCGAGATTGGAGGCGTTTTGAACTGTGCCTTGCAATTTCACTTCAAGCGATGTGCAGCTAGGTTGTTTGGAGCCTAGAGCAGACCACACGCAAACTTATGCTTCCTCTACTTGTCGTTGAGTCATCTTCCCGTCTGCCCAATGTAGGATTTGCCACAGGACAAAGGTATTTTGTACACTACATTTTCAGCACACTCAACAAACTTATTCCTGTGTCGAACCCGACACGTAGCTTGTCCTCAATTGTCCCCATCCCGCTTGTTCACCTCCCTACAAACTCCTTTAAAGGGGCACTCAAACGGTTTTTGGGGAAGCTACTTTTTGGTGCTATCGCGTTAAGGAAGTGTCAGTGAATGAGTATCTTCAGTTTTAGAAGCCAGAACCGCCTATAATTCACGCAGGAATAAAATACGTGCGGACTCTTTTCTGTTCCTGCGCCGACCAATGAAATTATCGTATGTTTGAAAATTTTGGCGGCCTTTGTAAAGTTTCGCTAAAGAAACAATTTTCAGTTCATTTAGATATGTTGTGCATGATAATTTCACAAGACGTAAAATAGTTCTAGTTTAGAATACGCGATACTGCAATTATCGTTTCACAAAAAGGGACTACGTTTTCTCCTTCCTTTCCTCCGCGGGGGTGAATTTCCCGTTCCCCCGGGATGCGCGGAAGCGCACGTATCTGCGCGCGTTGCATGCCGGTCGTGCCGTTCGCGGCCCGCGGGCCGGCTCCTTTTATCCGCAAACGTGGCGTCGGTGGTGAACGTCGACGTGGACGGCTTGGTGGAAGCTCATCGTTCCGCGTAAAAGCGCTATCCTTGAGTGTGAATTTTTGTCGTGTGTCGCTATGATAACCCAGCACGTACTAGAAGGGAAGACCTACCTACTCGTGCGGCGATGTCGTGGCGGCACTCTCAAGACCACAGAAACACCCGTGCCGTTGTGTTTGTTTACTTCGACTACAGTGGTGCTTTCTAAGCATTAGTGTCCTCGAACATCGCCCGGATTTCTTATTTGGCTCATTTCATGCGTGTGCTCAAGTTCAAGGTATTACTGGCGCGTATCGTATAAAGGATGCAAATTTTCACGCGTTTTTATCACAGGAGAAAAGGTATTGGTGTTAGCAATCCTGAACACTCGCAACGTCTATCTGTGATCACGAAATTATATTTCTACGTTGCTATATCGCTTGTAAGATTACATCGTCCTTTATAATCGTAGAAAAGGCGTGTGGCGATATTTGTACTATTGGCAGTGTCGTGTATTAGAGTCGTGATCGTTTAAGAAGGCATACTGCATCTTTTTCTTTTCTTTTTCTAATCCACTGTACTCCTGCAAGCCTATCAAGAAAAAATAATAATAAAGCTTTAGGCTATAGAAAACTGTCTGTCTATATTCTGTTACGGCATTGAGTAGCAGTGCGTCCCCTTTTTAGAGGCGCCGCTGAAACAGCTGACGGCGGCGTTTAGAAGCGGTCGCCGTGCTGACGACCCGCTGCGCTTGATGCAGTGGTTGCTGGTGTGTGTACGCGCGGCGCAGAGCGGTCGTTCCGGTTGCAACGGACGCAGTCGTAGGTACACGCTCGTTGCACATGTCTGAACCAGCCTTCCCCCCGTCCTCCCGAGGCGAAAGTGAACGTGGCGACATCGTTTGACATCACGTACCAGAGGTATACGCTGCGATGTCAAACGTTGGTTTGGTTACGACTTGCCCCAACCGCAAATTGAAGAACACGCGAAAAGGTCTGCGTTTCGTCGTCCTCGGAACCCGAACACGACTCCGAAGCGCTGCTATCGTCCACATCGCACGTCGGAGTGGCGTCAGAGGAAGTCATCCCCAGGTCGGCTGTCCGCCGAAGAATTTCAACCTCGAACGGCGTCAGGTCCTCGAGCGTAGAGAACTCCGCCATGATCGAAGCTGGAATGACAAAGAGTTCGGCCGATGCGGCTACCTCGGGATCACTGCGCGACGGAACGTCGTCCAACGCCATTGGCCCGAGATCCTTTTGATAAGCGTGCGATGACCAATGAGAATGGTTTCGTTTTCCGATGGATCCCAGGTTTGGCGGCCTTCAATTACATTTTTATTAAAGAAATAATCACCTTATGACTATACGTTTTGGTTTTTAGGGATACTTAGGGCGTCTAAATTCAGCTGTCATCATCAAAACACAAACTCAAAAACCACTTGAGTGCCCCTTTAAGCTTGAAAGTGGCTGATAACGCCACTCTAACTTCGTTTTTACTCGCTATCTTCTTCAGCCTATGCAATATTGCCGCCTGCAGGGCCGAGAAAGCAACACTCGGTCACGGACTTCCAGAAGATTCGCGTTCATTCTCGCACCAGGCGTAGCATTCTCCCTGCTATCTTGTTCTCGAAAGCGCCAGTTCATCCTCGCCCCGAGCGCGCGACGCTAGAACCTTCTTTGCCGAACTTTCCAGATAGCGTCGCACTGAAGATAAGCAGCTACCCGCGACCTTGTCGAGTAAGTCTCGCTCTCGCTGCCTGTTACGCCACCGAATCACCGCCCGCTTTTCTGCTGCCTCGACGCTCGTTCTTTGTTTTACGCTTGGCACAAGTTCGCCTATTAAACCTTTATTTTTCAGTTCACTGTCGTCTTCTCGTCACCCTTATTCGTGACATTTCTGGTGGACGTGCGGGGTACCGCATGTCCGTTCAGCGCACCACTCCGCGGGCCCGCAGCGCAAGCCCGACCTTCAGCCCACGTGGGAAACCAGGAGAGGAAACCGACATCCGAGTAAGCCGTCGTCACCAGGGAAAATCTCCAGAGTTCAAACTATACTGCCAGACCCTCAACGAAAGAAGTCGACGAAGCCGACGATGAGCAGCCAATCGTCGCAGACTCCTGCCGCTGCTTCTCATGTCATATACTTTCCCGTCACCCCTCGATCGCCGACGCCTTTCTGTGGAGAAATGTTTGAAGACGTTGAGGACTGGATACTACACTACGAGCGCGTGGCCCGCCACAGCGGATGGAATGCTGAACAAAACCTCCAGAACCTCTACTTCTCGCTGGAAGACACCGCAAGGCACAGGTTCAAGAACCATGAGGCTTCGCTGACTTCGTAGGACATCTGCGCCACCGAGTGGAAGGGGATCTTTTCAAGTGAATACCAGGGGCAGAAGGCGGAGGACCTGCTCCAGACGCGGACTCAAGCGACTAACGAAAGCGTGACCAGCTTCGTTGAAGACACACTACAACTGTGTACACGCGCCGACCCGCAAGCTACCGAGGAGAGGAAGTTTCGCTTCCTCATGAGGGGCGTCAAGAGCGATATCTTCAGTGGACTTGTCCGCAGCCCCACGACGACAGTTGACGGCTTCGTGGCCGAGGCAACGAATATTGAGCGAGCACTGGCGGACCGAGCGCGCCATTAGCACCGACAGGGCGACCCCGAAACCCTCGCACGGCTGCCGCACGCCGAGCTCCGCACTGGAGGCGACAACGTTCGCGACATCATCTGGGACGTCGTCCGAGAGGAGCTCCGAAAGCTGCTCCCCCCTGCGAAGCTCCCAACGTGGCTGTCAGTCGCCGAGATTGTACGCGACGAGGTACAGCGGGCCTTGCAGCCTGAAACTCCCGTCGGCATGCCAGCCCCCGAGGAAGAGACGCTGACCTACGCCGCTATGACCCGACGACCGCCGCTAGCAACCCGCCAGTACCAGCCACCGATGCCCCCTCGGCGGGAAACCCCTACGCCGCATTACGTTCGGCGCACTCAGGAACAACCTCCGTACGTTCGAGCCGAACCCCCAGCGCCAAGGAAGACCGACGTGTGGCGCGAGCGGCCGATCGACGCTCGCTGTGCTATCATTGCGGGGAAGCCGGCCATGCCTATCGCCGGAGACATGCGGTTTAGAGAAGCTCGTTTTAGCGAACGCCGTTTTACCGACCCCAGTTTATCGAATTCCTTTATAGAAAAACTCAGTTTAGGGAAAATGGCGATGAGTCTCCTTTTAGCGACTTCGGCCATCGCGAAGCGGCGTGTATGGATACGTCAGATGAGTTAACATTTTTTTAATTAGCCGCCGCAAACTGCCGCCGCGAAGCGGCGGGAGCGCAGCGGGGGGTTGTGCTGGGTTAAGACGCGCACCAGTGATACACGTGCGAAGAAAGAAAGCTTTTTTTTAATTAGCGTCCCCTTTTCGATAAACGGCGTTTCTTTAAACTGAGGCTCTGCTTTCTCTAAATCGTGCTTCGACAAAACGTGCCCATTCTCTAAAACATGCTTCGATGAAATGGCATTCCATCAACCGTAGTCAACCCGTCTATCGCCGATGCGCCTACCGACTACTTGGGCTGCGCTGGTTCTACCCGCACGACCCGCGCCCATGACACGGTGAGCGCCCACGAGACATCGGTGAGTATCTCCGCCGTCCACCGTATCTTACACCCTCTGCACCGCGAGGAGCTCGCTCGCCTTCACCTCGACGTCCTGCATCACCTGCCCATCGGTTCCTTGGAAAGAGCCTGTCTCCCGTGTCCCGCCGAAAAAACTAAGTGCGGCAATACCGGGAGGTGGTGTTGCCGAGGACGAACGACGCCAATATCCTCCACAAATGTCGGAGGGCTCCACACTAGCGACGAGACGCCTCAGAACGACGCTTCCGCGACAGTGCCGAATAACCTCGACGTAACCTGTGACCGCCACGACGCGAAGCCACTCGTCGACACCGGAGCAGACTATTCTGTTTTAAGTGGGAAGCTCTCTCGCCGTCTTCGGAAAGTGATGACGCCGTGGGATGTCCCAAAAATACGAACCGCCGGCGGACATCTCATCACACCAGTGGGAAGGTGTACTGCGCGTGGACATCCAAGGGGAGACCCGTCCAGTGAACTTCGTCGTCCTCAAGGACTGTTCGAGAGATGTCATCCTAGGCATGGATTTCCTGTCTGAATACGGTGCCGTGATCGGCCTTGGAGCAAACAAATCGACGCTGCAAAAGACCGTCCTAACCCCGGAGGGATCCAAAACTACGCCAGCCGCCGTCCGTGTCATTGCGGACCACGTGAACCTGCTGCCGCGGTCGAGTGTTCTTGTGCCCGTCATGACCGGTGCAGTCGCCCGCGGGAATGTTCTTCTAGAAGGTGACGTCCAACTGCTCCTCGGGAGAGGAATAGGCATCGCAAGGGGCGTAACAGAGATGCAAGATGGGCGCACTGTGGTCCTTGTGATAAACTTCCCACAGTAGGCTCAGCACCTCACGAAAAGTGCAGTTAACTGTAGGACACGACGGGGAACTCCGGGCCGACGCCGAAATCGCCACGATCTTCAACGAGCCCTCGACAAGTCAGCCGTGCAGTGCACCGCCGCCGCAGCTTGACGTTAACCACAAGCTCAATGCCACGGAACGACGACAGCTCGGAGACCTTCTCGCCGAATTCAGCGACTGCTTTGCGACGACGTCGAAAGTGCGCAAGACAACAGTAGCGGAACATCGCATCGGTATACCAACGAGGACGTGCTCGCTGTGCATCGGATGTCGCACCGGGTCTCTCCAAAGGAGCGAGAGGCCATTCATGAGCAAGTACAAGAGATGCTCAACGACGACATCATTCAGCCTTCGTGCAGTCCGTGGGCCTCTCCAGTTGTACTGGTGAAGAAGAAGGACGAAACGCTTCGATTCTGCGTGGACTACCGGCGGCTCAACGTGGTTACCAAGAAAGACGTGCATCCACTCCCCCGCATCAACGACACCCTGGACGGGCTGTGCCACTCCCGATACTTTTCGTCGATGGACCTTAAGAGTGGCTACTGGCAAGATTGAAGACGACGAACGGGACCGAGAAAAGACTGCGTTCGTCACACCCGACGGACTTTATGCGTTCAAGGTGATGCCCTTCAGACTGTGCACGGCGTCGGCTACATTCGAACGTGTCATGAACACCGTCCTGGCAGGCCTCAAATGGCAGAGCTGTCTCGTTTACCTCGACGATGTCGTGGTATTCTCGACCGAATTCGACGTCCACTTGAGCCGCCTTCGGGCCGTTCTTGAGGTCATTAGGATCGCAGGACTCACCCTCAAACCGACGAACTTCCGGTTCACCTACGGCGAGCTGAAGTTCCTATGCCACGTTGTGAGCAACGAAGGTGTAAGTCCTGACCCCATGGAGACTCGCGCCGTAGCGGCGTTTCCACCGCCCACCGACAAAAAGGCCGTCTGAAGATTCCTGGGACTTTGCGCGTACTACCGGCAATTCGTTCGGGATTTCGCCATGCCTTCTGCACCGCTGATGCACCTCACGAAAGATGCCGTGAACTTCGAATGGATGGCAGAACAACAACAGGCATTCCACGAGCTAAAGCGACGGCTCCAGTCACCACCAATTCTCGGCCACTTCGACGAATCAACCGAAACAGAAGTTCACACTGACGCCAGCAATACAGTATTCGGAGCGGTACTGGTCCAACGACAAGCGGGTGCAGAGCGCGTGATCGCATACGCTAGTCGGACGCTGTCGAACACGGAGCGCAATTACTCGACGATCGAGAAGGAATGTCTGGCCGTAGTCTGGGTAATCACGAAATTCCGCCCGTACCTGTGTGGTAGTCCTTTTCGGGTGGTCACCGACCACCACGCGTTGTGTTGGTTAGCGAGCCTGAAAGACCCATTTGGACACCTTATTCGGTAGAGCTTACGACTGCGAAAATACGATGTGGCCGTGGTCTACAATTCAGGCCGAAAACGCCGCGACGCCGACTGCCTGTTAGAGGCCCTCGTCGAGTAAGCTACTGGCTGTGCCAAAGGCGACGGTGACGACGACGATCACTTTCTCTGCGCAGTGAGCGTTGAAGGTATGGCAGCGCTTCAGCGGGACGATCCTGAGCTGCGCGCACTGATCGACCACTTGGAGGGACGAGGGGGTACCATTCCCTGAGCCTTCTCACGCGCCCTGCCAAGATTCGCCGTTCGGACAGGTATTCTCTACAAAGAAAGCTTCGGGGACAGCAACTCGACGTGGCTCTTGGTGATTCCTACTAGTCTTAGAGAAGAGGTCTTCCAAGCCTGCCATGACGACCCGACATCTGGTCACCTTGAGTACAGCAGGACTCTTGCACGAATCCGAGAAAAACACTACTGGCCCAAGCTCCCGAAGACTGTACACTTCTACGTCCGTTCGTGCCGCGAATGCCAACGACGCAAGAAACCACCGACGAAGCCGGCAGGTCTCCTGCAACCGATCGCGCCCCAACCGCATTGTTCCAGCAGATTGGAATGGATCTTCTTGGATCTTTCCCGCAGCTGACGCAGGAAAACCGTTGTATAATCGTGGCAAATGATTATCTCACCAGGTATTCCGAGGCAAAAGCACTCTTGTCGGGGACCGCCGTGGAAGTAGCGATGTCCTTCGTTGAGTCTAACGTTCTCCGACGCGGCGCTCCCCAAGTCCTGATTACGAACCGAGGCTCCTCGTTCATGGCGCAACTGACGCAAGTGATACCCCGCCCGAGCCACACTGACCACCGCCGGACCACAGCATACCACCCGTTGACCAACTGGCTGACGGGGCGACTAAACAAGACCATCGGCGACATGATCCAGATGTACGTGGGCGTGGAACCCAAGACTTGGGTGAGGTGTTGCCCTACGTCACGTTTGCGTACAACACGACGAATCAAGAAACCACTGGGATTACACCTTTTCAGCTGGTGCACGACAGAAATGTGTCGACGATGCTCAACGCCATGCTGCCCCGCGACACGACGGACGACGGCAGCGACTACGCCCTGCTGGTTACACAGCGAGCAGAAGAGGTACGCCAGCTAGCCCGCCTTCGCATAAAGGGCCACCAACCTGTCGACGCTGGCCGGTACAACCTTCGTCGCCGCAACGTGGAGTTCCAGCTTGGAGACAGGGTGTGGGTGTGGACGCCCATTCGCCGCCACGGCCTAAGCGAGAAACTGTTAAAACGCTACTTCGGACCCTACAAACTCATTCGCCGCCATGGGGACTTAACTACGAGGTGCTCCCCGACGGAACCCGACTATCAGGACGCCGCCAGCCACGACCCGAAGTCGTCCACGTAGTTTGACTCAAGCCGTTCTACGCGCGTTAAGGCTGTGACGCTGCATGTTTATTTCGTTTCACCGTAAATGTTTTAGCCATTTCTGTTTTCCTTTTGCGTTGCATCGGGACGTTTAACTTTTAAAAGGGGGGATCATGCCGCCCGCAGGGCCGAGAAAGCAACGCTCGTTCACGGACCTCCAGAAGATTCGCGTTAATTCTCGCAGTCGTAACTTTTCATCTGCTTTCTTCTTCTCGAAAGTGCAAGTTCATCCTCGTCCCATGCGTGCGACGCACGAACCTTCTTTTCCGAACTTTCGAGATAGTGACGCACTGTAGATAAGCAGCTACCCGCGCCCTCGCGCCCTTGTCGAGTCAGTCTCGCTCTCGCTCACGCCGCCGAATTGCCGCCCGCTTTTCTGCAGCCTCGACGCTCGTTTTTTGTTTTTGGTTTGGCACAAGTTCGCCTATCAAGCCTTTATTTTTCAGTTCACTGTTCGTCTTCTTGTCACCTTTATTCGTGACAATATGTTTTGAATGCATGGCGGCACAACTGTTGCTTTCTTGTCATTTTTTTTTTTTTTGAACTGGGACTTGGCATTGCCTCTTAGTTTTTTTTTTAGTATGACATTGAGATTAAAAACTTGTGGCAAAGTGGCTCCATAAAATACGAGTTAAACCCTCTGCGATTCGTTAAAGTTAACTGCACTAACCTCTCTTCGACATCAGGTAAAAGGAACTACTAACTATACAGCTATATATTTTGGGGATCCGCTTGTTTCCACACAATTATCTCCTGATAAACCCACAGTCCAGGGCATAAACAGCTAGATTTTGAACGAGTGTAAATGCAAGCATCTTAGTCTGCCTCTTCTAGACAAAGAATGTACAAGAATGCTCGTCAAACAAAATTAACATAGAAAACGAAGCTTACGTATAACTTCCTTATTGTACGTTGTTCGTTGCCCACTCTGACACAGATAAGAGAGCTAACGCTTTGCGAACCGAACAATATTTTGGTTTTTAGGTGTTTCAGGTCAAACGTTTAACCTGCTTTATTTACTTTGTAATCATCGTGAATATTACCCAGCAGCTAAAATACATGTTATACGTTTCTCCCCATGTGCACTCCTTCTGGATGAAAGCCAAAGAAGGACAGGGTATTAGTCTCCCAATTCAGAAATGAAGAGCTCATCGGCTTGGCTCACAATTTCTGAACCGACTGCACTCTACACTGGTACGAAGAGCCCAGACTGGCACCCTCCGCACACCGCACATAACGCATCATTTTTTAGGACGCGAAGATCAACCGAAGTGCGGAAAGTGCACCGATACCCTAACATTAAACATATCCTTTGGGACTGCCCTCACAACCAACAAGCACTAAAAGAAACTCTCAACACAATACCGAAAATACTTCGCCCAAGCAGCTGGGAGGAGTGGATCGCTCCCCCAACCGCACACAGCACTCTACTCTAGAGCTTGCTTGTAAAACATAGAGCAAAATGCCGGGAGTTTCTAGAAGACGTCCTGGACTAACAGGGACCACAATAAACGTTTATTCTCTCTCTCCCTCCCTCTCTCCAGTAAACAACCTCGTTGAGTCAACTGGCCCAACATCTTATCGCGAAACTGTGGGATATTAAACTTTTTCGATTCCTGCGTTTACGGATCCGCACGGTTTAATAACCCGAGGCCGTCTTCCACGAAGCAGACAACGCTTTTATATCGTCCCCAAATTCTTGCCTGCAGTAGTTCTTCGGTGCGTTTCCGATGCTGCTGACTCACAAATGCGTGGCGTAGTTGCTCTTGGTATGTTTCTCAAAAGGTGATTGACGCTTTATGTTTTTAAACCAGAAACCGGACGTTCGATCCAGCGAGAAGTGGATGTTTTGAACGCTCTTCTTTGGCCTTTATCGATATGCCGTGCCACTAGTTCGTACTGCTGGATCTGGTCGTCGACGTATTCGTAAGCTTCGCAGTGGAAGGGAACCGGCGCATGAGGTGCGACGGGCAGGACCACGACGGGGGATGCTGCTGGAGGTGTCTCAGTCGGCAGCCACTGAAAAAAACATTCCGGGTTCGTCGAACTCTGATTAATCAGTTTCACCAATGACTTTAATTCCGGCGGCTGGCCTTGCGTGCGGCGGCTCGATCGGGCATTGTCTTTTCGGGGGACTTGCTCTTGTTGCGTTTGTTCAGCAGGACCCGGGATTGGGCTTGGTTCACGACTCCTCGGTGGTGCACGAGGAAGGGGTATAGAAGGTTAGCCCGCACCTCCGGCAAAAATGTTGCAGATGGAAAAACATCCACGAGAGTAAATCTGAGAACAAAAATTTAATCGGCGATCTTGTGCCAGAAACAACGGAAATAACGAGCGTCTAGAAAGTAGCAGCGAGGGTTGAGGTGTAGGCGTGACAGGTGGCTAATGCGATAGTGTCTCAGTCATTTCTTCGTTATCCGAGTGAGTCGGCCACACCGCGCTGGGCTCCTGATCTACTAGCCTATGTATCTGGAACATTCTGTTTAGAATGTTGGAGTGTCAAAAAATGGGGAGACTGACTCGTGAAGGTCATGTTGCCTTCCTTAATCATTACAATTAGGGTAAGAGTAAACGCGAATTTCCTAGAAGTACTGAGAAGCGTTTCCCCTCGACCATGCAGGGGACAATCTGTCTGAATGTTTAAAGTTTTATTACTTGTAATATATAACGCTCATGTAAAATATCCGCAGAGAACATGGCCATTTCCTTGTTGCACTTTGACTACTTTTTTTTAGTGCACCAAGTACACGCGCATGAAGAAAATGCCGGTAGGCATTAAATTTCAAGGGAGGTTTTAAATATGAGACTATAAATATACTTAGGGCAACAAGTATCACACATTGAAGTAAGATTTTTTCCATATATCCCGCAGGAACGTTACTCTAAATCCGTGTGGGATGGACTGTCCTCCGAAAGTTGCCTCCACAAACGTTTCGTTCTATAATCAATGCCAAGTAGAACAAGGTAGGGCGCGGTGAATATAGAACGTCTTGTCGGTCAGTAGTCAATCAGCTTGCATCGTCAGCCTATTAGAACGACGATGAAGGAATCACGCCAAGCATGAAGCGTTACCACAAGAGGCATGTGTTACTTTGCCAGAATCCGACGGAACAAATCAAGCACCGCTTGCAATGTGTCGTCACGGCGCTAATCTTTTCTTTTCAGATTTTTAATCACGCACCTATTTAATCAGGCACAGTGAACACGCCGTGATACTACTTCTCTTTCTGTCTGATTAGTGTAGCCGGTGATAGCAAGCCTACAAAAGCTACAGGTTGTTTAAGGCAGCTTGACGATTTACTTTTGGTGCGGCTTGATATCCTTCATTCAATCGTAGCGTCGGCTGCGATCGAACTTTAAGTGAATAGGAGTATACTAGGGGTGAGGAACTCAAATGAACACGGAATGTGTTTTTACAAACTCGATTTTTTTATTTGACACGTTCAAATTTTAGTCGCCTTCAAAGCACCCTCAACCTCGTGCAATGCGCCTGTCGAGGCGTTTTTTCGAATGCTCGAGACAGCCTTTAATCTCGTCAATCATGATACCTTTCAGTGCTTCTGCCGTTTTGTTTTCTTTGTTTTACCTCTTTCGCATTTGTAAACCGTTTTTTTATGAATTACTCTTTGCACACAAGTAAACAAAAACTAAAAAAAACAAACGAAATATTACACGGGGCAATGTCGGGTTAATAAGGGAGGTGGGGTACGGGGTAATTCCGGTTTTGGTCGGAAACTGCGGAATACTCAGTGCCGCGTGCGCAGGTGCAGTATCATCGTGGACGAATCAATCCTACGAAGAAAGGCACAATTTTTGATATAACTAGTTTTATGTGTTAATCGTTCGATAAAGTTTGCTGACAGGAACTCCACAACAGTCTCAAGAACTCCAGAAGTTCATCAATCGTAAAACGTCTGTTATCGAAAATGGCTCGAGGAGATATTGCCACAGGCTCTTCAGATTGGCAGACCAAAGGGATTCAGAAACGAGGTTAATTAGCAATCGACATTTCGCCATGTTTAAAAGCGAAAATCAGTCCTGTACTTGTGTATTACTCAGCGCAGCTTTCCTGTATGTCGTCTGCAGTATAACAACTGTTCCTGACGCATTTTAACGCCATATCCTTAAGGAGCTCGTGTCCATTGCGCGACATGAAAATCCTGATTTGTCGATAGGGTCACGACGTCACA
The DNA here is from genome assembly GCA_013358835.2 of Ixodes persulcatus. Classification (NCBI taxonomy): domain Eukaryota; kingdom Metazoa; phylum Arthropoda; class Arachnida; order Ixodida; family Ixodidae; genus Ixodes; species Ixodes persulcatus. The sequence goes on from JABSTQ010006802.1 coordinate 75,522, forward strand.
GCCCAATGACATCGTGCGGGAATTTCAAACAACCCACAACCCTCACGAGAAACGTGACGTCAGACGTGTAATTAAATTGAATGAAACGTGACATGTATTGTCACATAAAAGTAGCCGCACATCTCAGGTGATCTAAATTTATAAAGTAATTAGTTTGCTTTAAGGAACAAGTGGAAAAAGTTTAGGCGCGTTCGAATCCACGACTTTTTGGTTGCGAGCCAGACATGCTACTGGCTCAGCAACGTAAGACACTTTTTTTTTCTTTATTCCGGCAACGCAAGGCACACTTGCAGAGTTTGGGAATGAGCGGGAGTTTATATGTTAAGATGCGTGCCCATGAAGCCGAAGTGAGGCGACAGCAGCGACAGGACGATTTAGAGAAGCTACAGCGTCTCCGAATCTCGGCTCGCACTCGCGTCTCCGAGCATGAGAAGCGAATGAAAACGTGAAGCGAACGGTGTCCGATAACGCTATCGCGTTCCACCCTTAAAGGTGAAGCTTAAGCATCCTCCAAGTTATTTCTTCAACAGAAATAACTGTCTGGTATAAATCAGACATCACAAATTAGGCAAACGCGTTAGAAAAAAGGTTAACTAAACAATCCATTGAAGCCAAACGGTATGTCTCACAAGAACATCGACTTCTACACTGGTGCACACGGGTCTTTAGAAAACGCATCACGACGGGGGAACTCGTACTTCAAAGAACCGGCCCTCCAGATAGTAATTCAGGTTACATTTGGGTAACCCCTCGTATAGTACTTCAGTCAAACCCATTTATAACAAACAGCAGGAAACGCTTCGATCAGTTCGATATAGCAAAAACCATTTACAACGAACTTGCACGATGCGTTCGTTGTAAGGCGAGAGCTTCTCTTTCTTTATCGTCTCTTCGTTTCCGCCTTGTAACAACGCGCTAATTTTTTTTTTTTTTTTTGCATGCGTGCAGGTTTTTTGTCTTTTTAGTTTTTCTCCCCTTCTGAATCGCTTCACTTCGTGGGCAACCACTTTGGGATTGAAAGTGTTTTTTTTTTGTGCGTGCGTGCACAGTGTTTGTTTAGCTTTCTCCCCTTCTGAATCACTTCTCTTCGCTCGATTTTGTCCGTGGCTTGAGCCTTTGGAATTTTCTTTCTTTCCTACTTTTTTTTTGGCGGGAAGGAACAGGCTAGAAGATGATTTTTTGGGCGTTTTTGTAAGCCTTCCCGGGGGAAAAAGTTCGATATAGCCAATGTGTTATTCGTTATAGAAAGCACTTTTTACATGCATTTTTATTTAAATTTTTCGTGAGTTTGATATTGACAATAATTTGTTGTACGTGGGTTCATACTGAACATGTTTCACTGTACTGTTTTCTGAGAGTGTGATGCAGCTGTCGGGTGGCATCTGAGAGATTGTGCCCCTGAAAAGCGTTTCAGTCAAGGCAGACCGCAAAAGGAACAAACAACAGAAGAGAATCAACTGCCGCGAACTCTCAGTAAGTCCCCTATAGTTAAATGCATGCAATTGCGCCATTGCCCACAAAAATTAATAATTTGCGTTCTTTTTATGATCTGAACCATCGGGAAGTTTGTACAATGCTCCAACCAATGCCACATAGAAGACAAGGCCCTGCGCATGACGTCATCGTTCGTGAACTCCTGACCCACCCCCAACGGCAATAACGCTGATCCTCGACAAGAGTCACCACAAAGTCGCACGCGCATTCATCTTGTCGTCACCGTGTGCGACACGATGTTGTGAGACGATGCGAGGGTCGCTGGCGGGATGCTAACGCTAGCTAGGCAGAGCGGCGTGGCTACAACTAGTGACGTCATTTGGGGAGAGGGGGTGGGGGAGGGAGGGAGCGCATGCCTTGTTTTTCAGGTAGTATTGCTCCAAAGGACATCCACTCCCATTCGGCAAAAGATGTGGGCGCCTGTACGAAGCAGAGACTGCACGGCTGTTTGTGCGCGTTATGGGACTGCCTCTGTTGAGCCTTGAGAGCGCTCGTCAGGGAAAGGAACCGGACGACCCAGCTCTGGTGAACGATTTACTTCCACTTCTTTCTTTTCTCCCCCAGCGCTCCCATGCCCGCGCGCTAGGAAGGATCGTTTAAACCTTAATTTTCAACACCCTCCCCCCCCCCCCCCCCCCAAATGAGCAAGCCGCTCATTTGATCACCAGGTTTCCAGTGGGTAGAGCAGCTGCACGGGCCTTCGTGTGCATGTATCCGAGGGCAACCTGATCGCGCAGGCTCGCACGTGGCCGTCTCTACCCTAAAAGACCTCGGTGACGCGGACAGTTCTCCACAGGTGACGCGGGGTGTTGTCATCGTGCAGCAAAACCACGTCCCCAACTTTCGGTGTGCAGCTGCCAGCGGGTCGTGCGAGATGTGCTGAGCAAAGCTCTTGGAGATATTATTGCTTCCAACGTTTCCAGAATTGGTCCATGAGGCGCTGCCGATACTTCCAGCGGCGGGAAAGGGTTTCCTTAGACGCCTGGGGCGGTTCGACCTCGGGCAGTGTGGTCAGTCTTCTCCCGATGAGCAAATGTGCTGGCGTCAAGGCTTCTGGCTCGCCAGGATCTGCGTGGAGGTATGTCAAGGGCCGCGAGTTTACTGTAGCCTCAAGGTCAACCAAGATTGTCGTCAGCTCCTCGAACGATAGGCTCTGTCATCCAAGTATCTTTCGGAGTCAGACCTTTACCGAACGCACCAGTCGTTCCCACCAACCGCCCCACCATGCCGCTCTCTCCACGATGAACTTCCACGTGATTCGCTGAGAGCTGCAGTAATCCTGCAACACTGGGTTGCGCATTATTTCCCACAGAGCACTCAGGTCTTTCGCAGCCCTCTTGAACGTAAGGGCATTATCACTGTAAATCGTGCTCGGTATTCCTCTACGAGCCACAAAGCAACGAAGGGCCACAAGAAAGGGTGTCGTGGCTACGGAAGAGACGAGCTCTAGGTGTACAGCTCTAGTGGTTGCGCAAGTGAAAAGGGCAATGTACGCCTTTACGTCGTCACCGTCGGTCTTGACGAACAAAGGTCCCGCAAAATCGACTCCTACGACTTGGAAAGGGTGACCCTCGTGGACTCTGTCCCGCGGTAGCGGTGCGACTGGTGCACTGGCTGGCTGTGCAGAAAAGCGTCGGCATACTCTACACTGGCCGATCACCGCCTTTACCCTTCTCCGGGCGCTGAGCAGCCAAAACCTCTCACGTAACTCCGTCATCGTCGCCTGGACGCCTCCATGCAAGGTGCGCTGATGGGCTGAGGCGGCTACTAGCTTACTCAGGTGATGATCTTTCGGTAAAATAATGGGATGCCTAGCACCCTCCGGAAGTAAGGCGTGCTGTAGTCGGCCACGGATCCGCATAACGCCAGCTTCGTCAATGAAAGGTTGTAGATCATTTATCTTTGATCTCGTCGAGATTTCTTCACTTCGGGAGAGGGCACGAATCTCAGCGTCAAAGCATTCATGTTGAACATGTCTGATCCACCAGTGCTCTGCGTCTCGAATTTCCGCTGCCGACAAGGAGAGCTCCGTTGACCCTCTCGGTGGTCGACAATTTTGAACGAAACGCAGGACCCAAGCCGTGACCCGCAGCATCCTCGTGTAGCTTCCGAAGTTCTCCAAAGTCAGAAGCGGGGAAGGCACACTTACATCGTTGAGGAAGACATTCACCATGTGTCGTCTTTCCGCGTCGATATCGCTAGGCAGACCATTGGCTGGAGACGCCGCAAGAGGCCAGTCAACCAGGTTACGCCTAAGCCAATCTGGTCCGAACCACCATTCATCGTGAACACTGAGCTGCCTCACGGTCTTTCCTCCAGTCATCAAGTCAGCTGGATTCATGCTACCAGGACAGTGGTGCCAGCTGGAGGGATGACTCTTGGCTTGGATTTCCATTACCCGGTTGCATACGAATGGTTTCCAATCTGTCGAAGATCCCCTGATCCAACCCAGCGTTATCATGAAGTCCGTCCAGTGCCATACCTCGATGCCAGTGTCAAGTACGTTTGTTCGCAGGAATACATCCAGTCGTGCTCCCAATAGTGCTCCCATTAATTCGAGACGCGGCAGGGACAGCGTCTTGAGAGGAGCAACTCTGGCTTTAGCGATAATTAGTCACGATAACATCTCCTGTGTTGTTCACGGCGCGCAAGTATGCACAGGCCCCGTATGCGCTAGGACTGGCGTCGGTGAATACATGTAGTTGCAAGGAATTCAGTTCCCCATCCATCCGCAGGAGACATCTCGGTGTTGTGACTAACCCTGGATCTCTCAATTCGGTGCGCCACGCCGTCCATTCATTACGTAGGTCATCTGGCAGCTCATCGTCCCATCCTACTCCTCGCTGCCACATTCGCTGGAACAGCATCTTCACCCGGATGACATAGGGGGCAAGGAATCCAAGGGGATCGAAAATTCGAGCAGAGGCTTGCAGCACGGAGCGCTTTGTATTTCGGTTCGAGTTGAGTATACTGAGCAAGTGCTCACCCGAGAAAGTAAAAGAATCAGCCGTTCTGTCCCAGACCAGACCTAGAACCTTAGTTATTTCGTGTGAGTGAATAGGCGTGTTCTTGCACGCTCTCTCATTACCACCCTCTCGCTGATCAAAGGCTTGCTGGAGGTAAGGACAGTTTGTGCTCCATTTGCGAAGCTCCATTCCAGCCTCTTGGAGGAGCCGTTTCGCACCGCTTGCGTGATTCGCGACTTCTTCTACGCCTGCCGCCCCTGTGAGCATGTCATCAACGTAGAACGAACGAAGTAGGGTATCTGCGATGGGTTTCCTCTGGTCTTTTGCAGATTTCAGGTGATGGCGTAGGGTCGCTCCAAGTAGAAATGGGCTCGCAGTAGTCACAAAGGGTACTCTTGTCATTCGCCATTCCTCTATGACAGGCAGTGGCTCGTGCGTTCGAGGTGAGCTGGAAAACCATAGGAAGCGAAGGGCATCCCTGTCTGATTTTGCGATGGCTATCTGCAGAAAGGCCTTCTGTATGTCGGCAGTGACCGCCACTTTTTGCATTCGGAACCGGAGCAGCACTGGCAGGAGTTCCGTGTTCATCTTCGGGCCCGTCTCAAGGTGGTCGTTCAGGGATCCAGTGCTTGGTCCGTGAGCTGAGGCGTCGAAGACGATTCGAAGCTTCGTTGTCGCTGAGTCCGCTCGAACCACTGCTCGATGGGGCATGGAGTAGACGGGACCACTGTTCTGGGTGTCCTCTTCGACTCTTTCTGCATGCCCCTCATCCCTATAGCGTTTAATTGCTTCGTCGTACTCTATAACGGCGCCATCCCGGTTCAGTCGTCTGATCAGGCTGTGTAGTCTTTTGTGGGCTACATCATAGTTGTTTTCCAGGACTGATGAGGTGTCCTTCCAAGGGAGAGCGACTTCATAGCGCCCTCCTTTCATCGTGACGTTTTCGTTCAAGTGTTCGATTACGTTCGTATGGTCCTGCAGTGTAGTCGTTGGCTCGTCCTCGATGCCAAGGCTGTCTAATTCCCAAAACATTTGCAAAGCGATGGAATCATCTTCGTGACTAGCCCTAACGCTGAGAGCACACACAACCACATTCATAGAACATGATAGCACCTGCGCCGAACTGGTCGGCCCTTGGAAGGTCCATCCTAGCACAGTTGAAATGGCGACCAGCTCGGTGGCAATTTCACCGCGTCGGATCTCTCCCGTGAGAAGTCGCCACATCTGGTCAGCACCTATCAGAAGGCTTATACCAGCTTCTGATTTCACTGAGGGGAACATCAACTCGTCCGCAAGGTCGCCTGAGATGGTTCTTATGAACGAGTGGTCGACCGGTGTTTCTGCGAGCTCTATACATATGAACGGAACAACCACGGCCTCCAATATATGGCTCGCCGTAGCGTACTGGCTTCGCAGATGGAGACGCACGGCCTTTAATCGTTGGCTGGGAATGTTTGTTTCTGTGCTTGCGAAGGTGTTAAATTTCAGGTCGAGGTACCCGATAGAGTCCAGTTGAAACTTTGTGGCCACATCCTCTCAGATGAACGTTTTCTGGCTTCCACCATCTACGATGCCGCGGATGTATGCAGATTTCTCGTCAGACACAATCCAGCCCCTGAAAGTCTGCAGGAGAACGCCGCTGCCGCCAGGTGAAGATGTGGAACCTGCCGTTAAGACGTCGGTGGCCTCTCCGCTCTCGGCCGGAGCTCCACGATGAAGTGAGTTTGGCCACCACTCTGGGTTGCACATGGAGACGGCATGTCTTCCGCAGCACGTAGTACATCGAGCCTTGCTGCGGACAATCCTTAGAGCGATGGCCTCTTTTCGTGCATCGGAAACATAGGCTATCCTGTGCAAGCCGCCTTTTCTTCTCATCTAAGGAGCTCCCGGAAGAACATGTGCTGACACCATGATCCTCCTTTCCACAGAAGAAACAAGCGTCGTCTAGATGACTTGAGTTTTGCAGCACCATTTTTTAAGGAATTGAGACAGTCTGTCGAGGTCTGGAAGCCCATGGTGAAAGATTCGCTGATGGACGCTCGTCACGTGAGGATCGCTCGCGGCTCTCGATTTCTACCCGTAGAAATTGTAGCAGCTTAGCCAGCTCTTCTCCGGTATTCGTTGATGTATCAACCACAGGCTCACAACGTGTCGTATCACTGGAAGTGGCTGCAGTCTGTTCGGGGAGAGTAGGAGGAGCCAGTTGTGGCATATAGCTCTTGATGCTGTAGTATTCTACTACGATGTGTGATGGCAAGCTGGTCAGAAGTATATCAACCAGCATAGTTGCGTATGTATCACTTGAAATACCCAGGGAACGTAAGCCACGGATGCTTGTTTGCACGTGATCGTAGACATTCCGTAGTCCTAGTACGTCACGCTCAGATTTCACAGCTGGTAGCTGGAGCAGTCTTCCCAGATATTCGCGTTCGATTCGTTGTTTATCACCGAAACGCTCGGTCAGCATCTCTACCGCATCTTGGTAACATGCCGCAGTGGCTTGTAGTCCAGAGATCATACTGGCTGCTGGTCCAACGAGAAGCGAGCGCAAGTATTGGAACTTCTCCGGCTCAGAAAGACTTGTGTTGCGGTGTATCGCGACGTCGAATTGCTCCCAAAATGGTTGCCATTTTGTAAGCTCACCTTGGAACTGCAGCTGTTGTAGTTTCGGGAGCTTCACTCCAGTCAAGTGGGAGCTGCTGCCTTTGTCGCCTCCGGAGCGTGGCGGTTGCGGAGTCGTCTGAGCTCGCACCTCACTAACAATCCTAGCGACCTCGTCCTCGAAGTCAGCCACGGTGTTGTAGTCCTCCTCCAAGTCGTTGTCGTCGATGAGGGGCTCTATCTCCTCATTGACTTTCCGAAGCTCTTCGTTGCTAGCAAGCAGTCTGTCACGCAACATTTCAAGTCTCTTGGAGTCCATGGGGTCCGACTGTAGCGCAGCTCGTATCTCATTTATGAGCTTGGTGTTCCGGCTGCGTCGAACCGCTCGTTTCTTCTTTAGTCGATCCATATTCACCAATGTTATGTCCAACTTCGTTCAACTCCCGGGTTTCGGCACCAAATGTTGCGCCTTCAGAGCGCTCGTCGGGGAAAGGAACAGGACGACCCAGCTCTGGTGAACGATTTACTTCCACTTCTTTCTTTTCTCCCCCAGCGCTCCCATGCCCGCGCGCTAGGAAGGATCGTTTAAACCTTAATTTTCAACAGCCTCTTCACATTGGCTTAACTTATTAAAAAATAAAATGCGTAAAGTTCAATCTTTATTTACTAATCAAACCGGAATCTCCAGAATTGAGTTTTAGCAGGAACGCAGCGGACGCAAAGCTTTAATATCATCACAGAGCCCCGAGACTCCAAGTTCTGCGTCACCATGTCACCCTTTTATACTGTTTTAATGTTTTCCTTGCTCTTTTCGAAGCCTGCGCAGCTGGCGAATTGTTTTCCGTCTTCCCGCCTCTTTCGCCTTTTAGCCGCTTTCCTTCACAGTTGCGTTCCAGTGGCCGTCGGAGCTCACGGCGCAAGTGTTTGGCAGCCGGCTCTCTTCCACAATGGTGCGCTTCACTCTTCAGACTACACGAAAATAGATTTTTGTGAGAATGCAATTTTGAGTAGAAAACAGTATTGTCCCGGTCACAATTTTAGGTTTGGCTACAAGCGACTTGAGCCGAGACCGGCTATTAAGCCTTCTTGTGAGAGTTGACGACTAGCTCCACAGCTGCGTATCCTGTCGTAAGGGGCTCAAAAACCGGTCGAGTCTCATTCGGTCGTGCTCGATTGTAAGTGTGTGGACTGGCCTTAAACTTCGAAGAGCGCCGAGAACTAGAATGTTGGCAGCATTTTTTAAAGAGCTTACGTTCTCAAACATGGAGTATTACCCCGCTCAGCAAGGCTCACGCGCACGAACCTGCGGGTACAACATGAGGCTGTGCACGACCGGTACGTCAGAAACGCCACCCGTCCAGCTGTCTGGCATGCGGAAACCAGCACTGCCCATCGTGAAGCTCATCATTACGTATCTGTTGGTTGTGTCGATTTTTGCGTCCTTCAGCGCTTGTCCGACGATAGACTGCAAAGAAGAGAAAATTACAAAGCATGATGCGTAATCGTATTAACCACGCCTGTCGTTTAAAAAAAAAACACTGAAATAAAGATAAGAAAGCAAACTTTTCTAAAGAGACTGGATGAAACACGTCTTTTGAAAACGTTGCAACAAAACATAAATGTTTTTTTAGCAATATTTACGCTGCCAGACGCAATTTTCGTGGAGAAGACGGTTGTAGCATCCCGCTACCCCTATAAAAATGATTAATGCCGCTTGAAAGACATATTATGGCCAAATGCCGATAGATTTTTAGAAGCAGTCAATCAGCAGGCTACAGATGTTAATCGTCATTGAGACGTCATCCTGTTGACCCGGATAGCCATTTCGCCACTGTCAACTTTTCGCCATTTTGTTGGTTATCGCCACTGTATCACCAGTGTATTCACAAACTAATGTCAATTGGCTATTGGAGGCAATCAATTGGCTATTCGGGGCAATCAAAAGGCTATACATATTATAGCATTTTGAATCCCTTCAATAGCTAACTGACGTTAGCATGTGGATACACTTTCGATACAAGGGCAATAGCCTATAGAATGGCGAAGGGTTGACGTTGGGGAAATGGCTACGAAGGTCAATAGGATGACATCTAAACGACGATTAATATCCATGGTTGGCCGTGGATGGTATTTGTCATTTAGACGTCATTTCATCAACCTTCGTAGCCGTTTCGCAAGTGTCAATGTTTCGTCAATTTTCAGCTGGCCAGCCAAAAAATCCATAAGAAAAGCATCCATGACCTCACCGGCTTCGGCAGTACCATTTACGTGCTGGTGCGATTTCATGGCCTGATACACATAGGGCCGGCATGCAAAATGGGAAGAAAACAAAGATTGAAGACAAAGATTGAAGAACAATTTAAAGAACCAAAATTTATTAATCAAAATGTCATTAAAATGACTAGTGTTTTTTTCAAAAGACTGAGTTAATCGCCCAAATGTAAACGATGAGTGAAAAAATGACCTTTCCTTGCTTCCTGCCATGTCTATAAGTTGTGAGCTGAAAGAAGAAAAACATTATAAATTAAGTGGGCATATAACCAGCAATCTATTTTATCCCATCATGCTATTTTATTGATGATCATAGATTAAGTAATAACACTGATGTTAAATATTTGGGGATTACTTTGTCAAACACCCTTTCTTTTAATGTTCATGTCACTGAAACTGCTAAGAAAGCGAGCCGCACTTTTAATTTTTTTATTCGAAATTTACGCGGTGCTTCATAGAAACTAAAAGAGACTGCCTATTCTTGTTTGGTAAGACCTACACTGGAATACGCACGTGTTTTGTGGGATCAGCATCAGAAGTACCTCGCAGATAAGTTAGAAAAACTTCAGAACCGTGCGGCGAGATTTGTAACAGGAAATTATAGTAGAAACAATAGCGTAACAGTGACTAAAAATGGACTTGGTTGGGAAACTTTATTGTCAAGGCGCAAAGATTTTCGATTGAGGTTCTTGCTCGCAATTTTTAATAATATGACTGGTATTGATAAAAGCAACTACATAAAATTACCTAACTACATTTCTAATCGTGTGGATCATCCCAGAAAAATAAGGAAACTTTCTTGTAGAACAGATTATAAGAAGTTTTCATTTTTTTCCACGCATAATCGCTCAGTGGAATCTGTTACCAGAGTCTTTATTTATTTGTGACGACGTGGGACCATTTATCTCAGGAAATGGTCTTGATTTTTAATGTTTATGTTCAATGTTTATGTATTTTCTTTATTGACAGCCCAGGTTGTATATTCAAGTGTTCTGTTTTTATTTTATTGAGCGTATTGATCCATGGGCTGTACCTGCTATAACCCCGAAGTTTTTGGCGCTGCAGGTTTTTTTTCTGTAAATAAATAAATAAAAATATCCTTGCAGCACATTCGATAATATGCACAGAAGAACCTTGCTCACATGTTTTCTCGGCTGTTATGTTCACGGACACCGGTCCTATCGAACGCCCAAAAGTATATAGTACGAGGGGCGTTCATAAAGTTCGTATTATCGGCACAAAGAATTTAAGAAAATACAGAACAAAACAGGCATCAACATGAGCGCGCGTCCTCTAGTTTCCGCACAGTGTAAACATCGAATGCTATAGTAGCTCAGAACGCCGCTAGGGAGTCGAAACAAAAATGGCACCGCCCATCGGTACCAAGCACATGCAGTGATCCGTTTCCTCCATTTGAAGGGAAGCAATGCCAAGGGTATTCATTTCAACCTGGGAGCGTTGTTTGGGGACAACGCCCCAGTTTATGACACTTTGGTTAAAAGGCGGAGACGCTTCCAGTGTGGCCAAATAAGTGGAAAGCACTTCAAGGACGGCGACAAAGTGATTGCTGAAGTGGAGCAATTTCTGAACCCTCAAAGCGAGGAGTTCTATATCAATGGCCTCCGGCATGTGGTGCATCTCTAGAAAAAGTGGGTAGCGCGTTTGGTAGCGAATATATAGAAAAAGTGTCAACTCCTACTCGAGTTTGATTGCTGAATCTCTATTCCTTTGTGACAATAATGCGAACCTTATGAACGCCCCTCGTATGTGTTTGAATTACAGGCTTCATGAGTTGCCTTCCTGGTTCTTATGCCCAAAAACTGCCACTCAAGGTGGCCGGTATGACTACGTGGACCACATACCCTGTTCCTTTTGCTTTACTTCCTTTATTTCACCTCCTTGCCTGTCTGCATTGTGTGTCTTGCTTGGTCCTGTATGACACTAAGAGATTCAGGCTCTCACGACACCCCATTTTTCCTTACCACCTCCATGTCACCATGTTCAAACAGTGATGATTGCATCAAGCTCTACTGCTTTGATCTGGCATGCAGGGTGTAGTGATTTGTTTGAGGCAGCTATGGTTTAGCTCGATGGGCTAGAATTCTTGCATCCCTATATTTCATTATCTGTTTAACTGCAACTATAGACAACGTACCACTGCGATGGCGCGGCTGTCGGCACAACACATGTGCAGACATGTCTGCTAACATGAATCTGGTTCCTGTGCATGCAGTGCCCATAGCTGCTGTGGGCAACTGCAAGCTTGTTTGTAAACAGTGCGTTACTTATAGTTCAGCCACAATTTTAAGAAGTGTTAAAAAATTGTCAACCCATAAAATAAGGCAATATTTTTACAGCCATAAAAGCTAAGGTGAAATAAACAGAGAGAATATAGCTTCCTGAAACATCTATAGCTATCCCAAGGGCATTATCAATTGTTATATTTTCGCTCATGTCATGATCCTTTGTTGTGACTGCATAAAGACGCAGCAGCAGGGTTCTACTGTATTTCACATAATGTTTGATTGTGCAATAGCTTTAACTTCCACAACACATTAGCCAACCATAGGTTGTCAAAATGGGAACTCCAAAATAATGCAATAAGTATGAATACAATAATAATCCCTGAAAAGGGGTACAAGGGGGACAAAGGACAAACAGGAATCTCTTTCGTCCCCCTTGTTCCCCATCTCCAGGAATTATTATCGTCATTCTTGTCTTGAATAAAAGGGTCTACTTGTGTCTCTTAAGAGAGGGAAGCAGCTTACCTGAAAGAGCATAGTGCCCCCGGACAGAAATCGTGAGAGGCTGTCCTTGACTTGCTTCCCCACATTGCCGTACTCCGTGAAGGTGTGAGCTGAAAAAGCAAATGAGAATTGCAATTAAAATGATAATAGCCCCCAGAAAGCTACACTCAAGTATTGGTACTCTTTTCCTCATTGTCCAGTGCTGCCAAAACTGTCATTAATCCATTTGGATGGTGACATTCGTTCACGTGCATGCAGCTTGTGGGCACTGCCATGTTGTCATTACGTCATTACTTGAATTGAATGTAATATTCACTTCACATTAGACAAAGATTTATGTATTACTTTTGATAAAACCTTTAGATGAATGGCAATTCTAACAGCAGCTTGGGGGGCGTTCCCATAGATGCACCACTCTTCAGTAGGTTTGGGGAGTGCGTCTTTAAACGATCACTCTTTTTATCGTACGTGAGGAAGCACCATCTATCCCCTAACATCGGAAATAATTTTCCTTTAGAAATTAAAGCTATGACGGGAGCACAAGAAACGTTTCGTACAAAAAAATACAGACAAAATAGGGACAAAAAGAGTCCCAATATTTTTTGGTCATGGATCCCCAGTCAAGGGGTTAAGAAATAGATTGATCTTGTTTTTCAAAGCAAGAACATGCCAGGACTATGTTATAGAGTGTATAGCTCTTTACTGTGGTCATAATAAGGTGGCGTAGCCTTTGTCATTTGCCTAATAATGCTCAACAAACACAAAACTAAAACAAATATTCTCGCAGACAAAGAGCCATTACTACAGCAATTGCAAGTTTAGAGCGTAAACATTTCGGCAGAGGCCTGCCTGGTCGAAAAAAAGCTTAGAAATTCGAAACTTTCCGTCCACACACCCGCATATGTGTTCCCTACATAAAGAGGACTAGCGAAGCGCTGTCATGTACGGTGGCAAAAGAAAGTATTCAGGTGTCCCACGAACCGGTATCAACACTTGAACGTATGATGCTTCGAATGAAAGGTTGTCCCTCTAAACAAAGAGCGCAGGGCATTGTATATTCAATTCTATGCCACCTACATTGGCGAAACAAAGAACGTCCCAAAAAGAATTCAACAACACAAAAACAATGTATGCAAATTCGACCACGAGCGCAGCGCTGTTGCAGACTACTGTGAGGACAATGACCATCGCATCGACTTAGCAAACACCCTCATAGATGTTGAGACAAACTTCTGCCAGCAGCTTTTTATAGTCATGGCATATCCAAACAACACCAGGATACATCAATAGGTCCACTGGCACATTGCCATCATGCTACGTGAACGGACTAAGCCACCTAACAAAGTGAAAAAAGAGACCATCATCGCATAAGAAAACGAAGCTGCTATCCCCTATCTGGAAACAGTCACCCTTGAAGAAAAAACCAAGCTGTTTTTGAAACGTTGGGACGTGTTGTAGGATTTGGTTGGCAATTTTTTTCAAATTCCTATGTATGAGTTGCATTTGTTTGAGTCATCATTCACTTTTTTACCGTATTTACCCGCATAATGAACACACTTCTTTATTGTGAAATTGACATATATTTGGGGGGGGGGGGGGGGTGCGTTCATTATGCAGGGTAAATTTCTGCATTTACACACTTCGCAAAAATGTCATTTTAGGTGCCAGTGTGACACGGCTAAGTACTGTGGCATGTCTCCACTGACGGAGGCGCATTGACGGTTGTTCGTGGGCGCGCTACAATAACCATGTCCTATAATTTGAAAACCTTTTTAGGGTGCTTTCGATGTGCCTTCTGTCAACGGAAAAGCGCCCTCCTAGTATAAAAAACTCTTGCATGTGTGAGAAATTTATGTGTTTAATAAACGAATATGATCAAATTAGATCATACAAAAGCCTTATAAGAACATATAAGAACAATATAGGAAATATTTAAGATTATATAAGAAGTTATAAGAAGCTGAAAAGAAGTTTTTTATAACTTCTAATATAATTTTATATTGTTCTTATATGTTTTTATAAGGTTCTTGTATGTTCTTATATGATCTTCTTGGATCATATGCGTTTGTTGGACATAACACTTTCTTATACATATAAGATTTTTTACTAGCGAAGCTCACTCAGCATGGAGAGTGACGCGACCGCCCTTAGGCCTAACCACTTTCACGATTTCACTGTCCGAAAGCGCACCACAGATGACCCCGTGTTTGTTGACACCAATGCATACGGTGGGCGAAACATGTCCGGGGCTGGGCAATTCCTCGACTCCAGCTATGTTAGGTGTACGCGCCGCTCAGTTTCACTGTTGATCACTTCCGCAACTACACACTTGCAGCCATGAGAGCGTGTGTTGGTATGCTTGGCCTGGCTTGACGCGGCCTGGCCGATTGGCGGCGAAAGAAAATTGGCTTGGTGGCTAGCCGAGTTGGACGCAATTTGAGACTCACGGAGCAAGTATATACGGTAAATAAAAACATTCTAAGAACTTCTCAGGTGTTCCTCAAACGTCGAGTAATGTGACCTATTTAAAGCTTGAGTAATTTACATTCACCTTTAAGCTAACTGCGGTGGTAACTACGCACCCACCGGATCAATCAACCACCTCCCTTCTGCACATGGTTTTGGGCGGGAGTGTAACACATGGCGAAAGATAGACATATGACTGGTCCAACGAGCATGTAGTTTCTACCACGTTATCAACTGTTCATTAAACAGAGTATAGTGATGCAGCACAAAATAATTAGTGCCATTTCAGAATGTCTGAAGGAGAACACACCCTCCAAAATCCTGACACTGTAGAGAGTTCCCTGCAGAGCCACTAGATTTGATTGGCCAGGCAGTAAATAAAAGATACACTAACCAAAGCACTGTGTCGCCCATGATAAGCCTGCAACTCCCTTCAGTAATTGGGAAACAACCAAAACGCCACAGGAATGTAACACTGGATCCTGAAACAGAAAACAGAACAGAAAAATGCAGGTATTAACACAATATACAAACCGCCTCAGCGAGTGACACTTAAAACTAGCTACAGTTCTTTGAGCACCGTCTTTCTATTAAAGATAATTGTGCGTGAGGACGTGCTGTCATTATCTTTCTAGCTAGCCCTGTAAACCTCTCCCAAGTCTAACGTCTCTGACGCTCGTTCCGCAAACTTAATAAAATCTGACATTGCTCCATTATCAAGTTCTAGAGTAAGTGACAAGTTCACATTTCAATGGTGGAGGCTCACAGGCATTAAGCACCTGCTTCCAGCCCCTCGGCTGTCGAGAAAACACTATGTCAACCGCTCCGAAACATAGGCTTCGTGCAGAAGAGAGATTTAAGTATGCTGCTGATTCAGTAGAACTACATCAAATTCATCAACCATTGCTTAGCCGATTCATTATGCGACTCATCGTGACGACGAGACTTAGACTTGGCCAGGGCAATATGTTTTACAGAGAAATGTTTACTGATTTGACGGGCGGTGTCATTTTATTAAGCAGCTTTATTTATTTGCTCTGTAAGAAGCAGATGAAGATCAGTGAAGAGGAGCAAAACACAAATAGTGCTATGGACAACGGCAAGTCGAAGAAGTGATAGGACAAGCGCTACTTTTGGTTCTTCAACTTGTCCTCGTACTGACATTTGTGTATCACTATTGTTTAAGCAACTTGTCAAGCAGTTCAATTTAGTACCAGTGAAGCAGCTTGTCAGTGGCCTTGTCACTCAAGCAGGGAACATGCAGACAACAAACCACTTTGATGGTGATGACCACAACCTTTTCATGTCATCTCAGAAAAATCGCCCCCCAAAAAAGCTGATCCTGCACTTATGTTGCAGAATGTATGCATCATCTGACGGCACAGTATGGAGGGTCACACTGCAGTTCTCTTCGTGCGTTACACTCCCAGTTTCAATGCGGTGACCAATAAATGTTTCGGAGATGCAAACCAAAGGCATTGCTCTGAATATTTTGTTGTTTCCCTTATTTAACTTATCAAAACAAATTGCACGTTAATTGGACCTCAAGATAAACATGTCACGCCGACTTATTAAGGATAACAGCAATCCAGTAATTGACAAATTAACTGAGGACAATAAAGAAAGAAACAAGGAGGTCATGCGATAATTGTATTGGGGAGTGGCAACAGTCCCAGGAAGATCTGCTTCAGTTTTGCAGTATCATCGATTTCCTCATTAGGCAAGTGTTATCAGCTTTGGCCACTGCTCATGCATTACATTTTAGAGTGAAGCACACTGTACGATGGCGTGTTTACTCTGTGACATGCCAACTTTTTTCTGGGTTCCCAATTATCCCAAATACACAAAATTGCAAATAAAAGAAGCAGTTAGATCAATAGGTCACACAAATCTATGTGAAACGAGCAGTCTAGATCAGTGCATGCAGGGTGACTCCATGTGGAGCTCTATAGGAGCTTTACAACCACCACAATAGCTCGTTAAATCAAACACAATTATCCTCTGCTAAATGTGTTAGCTACATGGTCTTAGCAGACACTTCAAATTCCTCACTTACCCCGCTTATAAGTTCTAGAGTTTTACTCCCACTGCTTGCATTCGCTTTGGCATTCAACCACCCCCCCCCCCCTTTCCCGTTTTCTCCCACACTAAGTGGCAGGAACACTGTTCTTATTCTGCATGTGGCTGATTATTAAAAGCCTTTTGGCTTTTCAATCTAAGTAAATGCATATCCTGAAAAGGAGCTCATTGCCGAATCAGGTCTACGAGAACATTTTGAAGTGCGGGATATATGAAGTTTGCTAGACCTATGGCGGACAATATTTACCCTCCAAATCAAAGCAGCACCAAATGTGTCGACCATGAACCCATGACAACTTCAGATGAGACTAATGACAAATGCACGAAGTATATGATAATTACAGAACGACCCGATACTCTGACCCAGAAAGCTGAACAACAAGCTTACGCGAACAACACGCTTACAAAAAGAGATCTAGAATGCCAAAGAATCAATGGAAATAAAAATAGGAAGACTCGACTGATCCTTTCTGAAGTCCCGATCTTGGTATCGATACCATGCATCGATACTTTCAATCAAGCTTTGAGGTGTGGTCCCCAAAACACACTCGAGTGAAGCTCCCAATCATTATGCTCTTAGTGGACAAAAGGCTCACTTCAAACAGCTTTCAGCAATAAAAAAACATGCACGATAATAACATCACATGGTTTCCCCCAAAATAAAACAGATAAACCTCCAACACCTCTCAGGGCTAAGGAAACAACCAAGGACGCACAAGAATGAAGCACCTGATCCCAAAGTGAATGGAATGCCAAGGTGTAAGACTGAATGCAAAACACACCGCTCTTCTAAGCAACTAATACTAGCTAAAATTTCTTGGACACCTTCCTGGTAAACTAAGAACTACAATAATAATTATAATTGCACGTGGTGCATTACCTTCAGGATTGCTGGATGATGTGCAACTCTGGGAGCTCTTCATGATTAAAGTGAGCAGAATTGTTTTGCTTGGCCTGAAAATGTCTTGTACTTTGTATCTTGTTCAGAGTTAAGCAATAACACCGTAGCTATCTACTAACACATTACGCCTAGAAAGTATCACCTACGTAAGACAAGAATGATTCAGACATTATCTATTGTTAACGTCGTTCTGAAAAAGACAGACTTGCACAGTCCGTCCCACCATCCATGTGGCACACCCATGAGTGCTTTTGCCGTGCAGATGTGCCCAGACGCACATTAAATCTCTCTCTGACCAGCCTCCATGTCCTCAACAAGGCTGTAACCTTTCAGAAGTGTGATCACGTGGCCATGGCACTCTGCGGATCGACTGCTGTGATTACATGTAACCAAACAGCGGCGGATTTCTGCTACTAGAACCTCCACATGAAGGGAATGAATTCCCAAGAAGGGCTATGACAGAATGAGCCAACCTGAACCGACTAGCTGCGTCAGCAAACGCTCTCCAAATTTCAGTCGCTGTTTCGACAGGGACGACGGGGAGCACAAGCTTTGTCAGCACCTCCACGAGCCAAAGTCCGTGGCAGCACCTGCGACAAAGAGCCCTCCCATAATCCCTGTCACCACTTCGGCTGGGATCACAGGGAGCACAAGTGATGGCGGTGGAGCCACCACGGGCCAGAGCTACATGGCAGCACCTGCAGCAGCGAGGCCTCCACGAGTATACCACTCACCATCTTGAATGCGAACATGAGGAGCGCAAGCGTTGGCGGTGACACATATTTGGGATGGCAAATAATGTTTTGCAGCGACCGAAGTGGCCAAATAGCTGCCCAGCAAAACTCGGCATTCAACTCTAATGATGAGCCGAGCAGTTTCAACTATGATCGACATACGTTTGCGAATTGCACTAAACCGCAGAAGCGTGAAGGCTGCATTAATTTTAATAGAATAGGACTTAAGGCAACAAACTGCCAGATAAAACAGCGATGAAAGCTCAAGTGAGTTACTTCCAACACTGCTAAATAGATAGGACAACTTACCATGAACTCCTATTGATATCTGCCATGAAGCCTGAACCTCGGCACTGTAGGTGATGTCAGTGGTGTCGTCCCAGAGAACTCAAACTAGGAGTTCACTGAGCAACTCCTGCTTGACCAGGGCTGCACTGATTATAAATGTGAAGAACAGATATATTATGTTACATAAATGACACAAGATAGAAAAGGCACAAACAATATCATACCTGCCAAGTTCGGAGAAACCAAATCCGGGAGAACATCTAAGCAGGGGGGTTTAAAAAGAACTATTGACAACAAATGTACGTGAAGACAACTTCATTATTTATATATTGCACTGCTCATGCTCATGGGATTGCAGCCGTCTGCTGTCATGGCAAAAACTCATTCTTTAAGTGTAGAAGGGAGGGGGAAGGGGTAATTTGTGTTTTTTGGAAGCTTTTCCTGTCAATCGTACAACTGATCAAAATTCAGAAGTCCTCCGGGTAATACGGGAAACTTGGCAGGTATGCAATACTAACAGACACAATTTGCTACGGCAATGCCAAAAGAGAATGCAGGTTGGATCAGCTATGCATAAAGATACTTCGAACAACATTTACCATATAGGGTGTATTTACGCAAGGCTAGCGAGCAGTGCACTTTGGGTACATCACCATATTTGTGTTCGTGATAGCGGACAGCGGCGTGCACACAGCCTCACGGGCCGCTCTATGCAGCGAATCTTTCTCCAGTTCAGATGACACCATGCACGAAAATGGTGTTGCTCTTGTGCGACAGTCTGCTGTTGCACAAGGACAAAGGGTGAACTGGGAAAAAAAAGACGAGGACAGCAGGCGTTGCACGTTCCCAGTTTTTGCAAATCCCGAGTCCGAACACACATGCAAAATGGCTCGGTCGCTCTCCTTGAAACGAGAATGACTCGCTTGCATCAACAGGCAAAGCCCCAACAAAAATCACGACAAGTGGAGAGTATCTGAGCATGTTAGTGAAGTTGGTCAGTGCACGTCTGTTTGTGTGGGGCTTGTGACATTCCACATGGCAGCACCTTGGACCGCGGGAAGGTGGCGTTGTGGAGTTGGGGCAACGTCTCCTCATACAGGCGGCATTGGATGGGGAGATGCAGAGCGGGGTTCCTAAGGAAGCAAGAATCGAGTAATCTGCGAGGGGGACTGCCAACACTTGTGGCGTTGCTGCTTTTTTTGATGCGAAAGCATTTGTTAGCTACTTCACCCGGATTTCGCGATACAATATCTGGCCTTGTAACAAAAGGAGAAGCTAAACCTGTGCCGCATGTATGCGGAGCGGCAATAAGAACTCCTTCACATCCGCACCCTATTCGGAGATGGCAGAGAATGGATGCGCACTCCACCCGATTGGCTGCGGCGCAAGGAGGTAACTCCCCGCCTCACATACTTGATGTGGCTTTTCACTTCCGTTGTTAGCCGCCGGCGATCGACCAGACGACCCCTAAGGGTTTATTACCATTCAGAAAATGCCTCGTGCTTGGGCAGAGAAACGTAGCTGGGCCGCCAGGCTAGAGGAGCGCTGGGAGCCCAAAGAAGAACTGACGCGGCGCTTCTTATTTAGCTTGCAGACAAGAGAGAGCCACCCCCTGAAGAGTGTGGTGCGTGGACTTTGCGAAGAGCGGAGGGTCGAGTGGCCCACAATCGAGCGGCAGTATCTGACGTCAATGATTGTAGTAAACCATTCATAAAATAAAGTGTTTACTCAAAATCTGTGTCGTCGTATTCACAGTGAGCTGTGGCGCATGTCTCCCGATGAATGCTACTGCCATTCGACAGCCACTAATAGTGGTTTCTGCAGCCAAATTATTTTTTTATGATGTAGTTTTTAGCCCAGTGCAAGGGACACTGCGACAAAATATCGCTAGCACTAGTGTAACACCCCCAACGGGATACTTGGCATCAACTTTGAAGGGTTCGACCACTGCTGTGGTCGAATATGAACCAGTCGCGGATAGTCCTTGCCGTCGACTGGTTCATATAGGAGCACGTGGACGATGTAGAATTTTAACTGATTGGTTGGTTCATCAGTGAGAGAGAGAGAGAGAGAGATAGTTGGAAATGTCAAAAGGAAGAATAGAGGAAGACAATAGTGACTTCAACCGAGGCTCTGGGGGGGGGGGGGGGAGGGTCGAGATGGTCGTCTAAGTTAGGGTTTCTGTAACTATGTAAATAAATGTACATAGTCGAAGTAAAGCAGCGCAAGTTGGCACATCACTCAGCAACGTGCCCGCCACCAAGCCCCTAACGATCGGGGCTGAACCCTCCTCCACCAACAACTGGAGGAACAACTATGTTAAAGGCACTTCACCTTGGAGAAGTGTCGGCACGGTTGGCTTTTTTGTTTGGGTCAGACCTGTCAAGTGTGCGTGTGTAGCAAAGATGTTTCTTGACTGCCCAGTCAGGACTGTAGTCATCAAACTAAATTGCTGCAGCATTTGCACAATGCCGAATCAATAAAAAAAAAAAAAAAGCCGAGGACTAGAATGTACAAAGCGTTAGAATTTTCACAGTGGCAGCTAACAGCAATGGCAACCTCCGAGATTGCTGCGAGGCAAAGAAATGTGTGCTCATGAACGGTGATTTTTTTCGATGCCGATTTTCCAACGCTCCTGTGGTAAGGAACTTCCACTCCAGTCTCTCGACCTTCTCGTTTGTCACAGTAGAACTTTGGCTTCGAGTAGGCCGAGCCCACTGTAGTGACATATTAAATCAAAATAATGTCGGACAAAAGCCAACCGTGCCGACACTTACCTGGGGCGAAGAAACTTGAACAAACTCGACTTGCTGAAATCTTCATCAAGGTTTTTCCCATTGAGGCGATCGTGAGTCATTCGCGTTGCCTCCTCACGGAGAGCAATGGAACCTTTTCACACTGATTTGTTCGGACTCCGAGATTTCCAAAAACCAGGAGTCTGCAACACCTGCTGTCCTCGGTTTTCTCTATTAAAATGTCACACAGTTTTTATTCGGGACAACACCTGAAATAGAGAAAGATTTGCGTAGTATGGCCATCTCGTTGATTGTGGCCCGTGCAGCTAGCTGTTAATGTGCCGCCGTCTCTCACCACGGATACAAATATGGTGATGTACAGTGCGCCGCAATATGAAAGACCCACTGGGAGCGCGTGGCCGAGGCAGTGGCTGGCGGGGGCGCTGCGAGCGCTCTGGGCAATTCCTTTCTGCTTCAAGGCGAGGACGCTCACTCGGGGCTCAGCTAAAGCGCAACACGCTTATCAGTTTGTGCTGAGCCCCGAGTGAGCGTCCTCCCCTCGAAGCAGAATGGACTAGCCCAGAGCGCTCGCAGCGCCCCCGCCAGCCACCGCCTCGGCCACGCGCTTCCAGTGGGTCTTTCATATTGTGGCGCACTCTACGCAGAGTGCACGGCTCGCTAGTTGCACGTGAACACACTCTATAGTGCCGGAAAGGCATTCACTGCTTCAATTGGGATACACATCTTATTTGTATTAGATGAAGCCCACGAAATTATTATTTATAAACCTCACATCAATCGCAACAAAAAAAAAAAAAAAAAACTACTGCAGTAGTTTAAAACTCTAACCACATAGTTTTTTTTTTTTTTTTTTCACACGGTTCCTTTGCGTTGTTAGGGGACACCCACAAAAATAATAGGGAGTTGTAGTAGACCGTTTCCGCAGCCCGCTAAGCACCCGGATAGCGCTCCGTAATCCGCCAGAAGAGGCTTGAACTATGCAGACAAGGCTGGCGGCGAGCATGCGCAGCTGCGGCGTTTTCTTTACCGATACCATAGCGGAAGAGAAAAACTATATACTACAACTCTCTAATAAGACGCGCGGGCCGATAAAGAAACCTGGCCAGGACAGATATCGGTACGCAGCGATGCGTGCCGACGCGAAGTGACGCTGACGCGGACGCAGCAGGGCGTGAAAAAACTACCCGCGTACGATAAAACGTTTGCCAGGTCGACCGCCTCGCGATTAACTCGCAACCCGTCGGGCGGTTTGACGAAAAGCGCGTGGAGAAATGGATCGCCAACAAGAGGTAACTGTCAGAATACATTTCTTAAACGCGATTGGGAAAATGCGGGCAAGGAAATTAAGGAGATTCCAGAACGGAAGCTTAGAAGAACGCAGAGACAAAGGGCTTACCTAGGGACAGCAGCACCGGAGCCGATAGAGCTGCCCACGACCTCAAGGGCTGTTCATTCCTGCTCGCGTGGTGCCTCGCCACTTACTAGTAGCTAATTCCATTCTAGGACGCGGCATATCGGGTCAATATGGGTTCTACGTAAAAAATAGAAGACCCACGAAACGCAAGCGACTCTCGGCGCAGATGCAGCATGCAGGTTCCGAGTGGATTGGATTGGCTTCTACCAGGCTTTATCGAAGTGCATATTAAACGCGGAAATAAAAAGTTACCGTAACATTATTAGTAAAACAGTGGCAAAACGAAACAATAAAAAGTTTCAACGAACTTAAAAAACTAAAACAAATTTATTGAAATAAAAGTTTTATATACAATACGAAACTTCACTTAGCTGCTTGCTCCGCTACGCGAGTGCGGTCACCGAAACCGAAACTTAAAAATCCGTCGAAGTTGTGGGGTTTCTCAGAAAGCCGTAAAATACCGCGCGTGCCTTCTATCATTCTGCAATTTGTTGATTTAGTGATTTTCGATGATGCTCAGCAAGATTCTAATTGAAACCATGCCCTTAAACTCAATATTTAAAACAATTAATTACGCGAAAATAATTAATAACTTAATTATTCCGAACTTTAATAATTTTCCTAAATAGGCCCCAGGCCCAGGACCAAAACGACACAAGCATTTTTGTGTTGCGACGCATAGTTTTCGCAATATCGAATCTGTTCACTTTTCATAAAACACCCTGTATATACGTGTATATATATATATATATATATACCGGGCCGGGCCTCTCCTTTCCCCCCCGAAATTTTCCTTTTTGCTGGGACCTCCTCTCCCCCCTCCCCTCAACAGCATTTTGTCATCGGCGCCTCCCCTCCCCCCCCCCCCCCCCTCCGAAACAAAATCCTGGCTACGTGCCTGCTTCCACCGTATCTGCTTCGGTGCCAAAATGGCCGATTAAAGCCAAAATGGAAGTCACGTGCAGTTCCTCGAGTGGCCGCTGCGTTAGAAATGGCGGCGTTGTGATTAGCTCGGTTCTCGGGTACGGACCGGTGCCACTTTTTCAGAGGAGTTTCCCAACTGAGTGGTTCTAGTACGTTGGCATTGCGGAAGTGTTTGAAAGAAACAAAATTGAGGTTCAGCTTTCAGCCGAGGTTGAGGATTTTAGTCGTCTATGAAGCTAGTTTTCTTTTCCAGTTCTTTACATTTCTTGGGGGGTACTGTCGCATTTTTTTTCGCTTTGTATTATTCTCATGTTTATTTCCTGTTGGTTTTACTTCCGATATTATTTGCATTATTGCATAAGCATTTTGGAGACTGACCTCACGCCTGTGAATATTGTCATCATTGATTCGGGAGCCCTAATTCGGTTCTTATATATTTTTGAGCCATTGTAATTTCAACTTCAACTCAAAGCAAATAATTAAAAAAAAAACATGAAGCGTGTGTATGTCAATGTGGTCGTATTAGCGCGTGTGGATTGTAGTTTTATATTAACCCTATTAAAATATTCAGATATGGCGAACTGTCACATTTTTATTTGCCTGGGTAACAAAAGTGTGTGAACCAATTTTATTTTAGCGATCTGGTGTCTTCGAGTAAATGAACTACTTTATTATTATTTATTGAAAATATAAGAACGTAGAATTTCATTATCCCAAATTGTCAAGTCCTATGATTAATTTAACAAAATTCACAAAAGAAATGTACAATTCGTGACATTTATTCGGCGATGCTTAAGCCTCCTCAAGCATTGGGGCAAGGAATGAACAAATGCGTTACATTCTTAACATGCCATTTGAAGTTATATAGACCAAGATGATCACTCCCAGAAATAAGTAATTGTAAAGTAATGGCATTACTTTATGAAGTAAGTGGTAATTGTAATGAATTATTTTTCATGTAGTAGTAGTTGTATTTAAGGTTCAACTACTTTTGGATCAAAATAATTGTAATTGTAATTAAATTACATTTTGCAAGAAATTTACCATGTATGGTCTGCTTCAATTTGCCGCGGCACACTAGCGCCAGTTAAACCTCTAGCGTACATTAATTTATAACTATGGTTTGCACTTGAAGTTCGCGTCACTTGCAGCAGAAATCGGCCAGTATTTCACTGCCTCCGGGGGCGCCAGATTAACAATAGGATGACCGTAAAAAGACAATACCCGAATTTTGTATGGACACCTGCCAATAAAAAACGCTAAAGGGTTCTTTCGCCATTTGATTGCCATTTTACCGCCTACCGCGTCAGTGCCAAACGTTAATAAAGGGGCAATACAGTGCTCATAAAATTCAAGTGAGGACGATAGAATGGCAATGGGGGCAATAGAATGTCAGTCAGATGTTTATTGAATGGCGGTAGCCATTTTTATAGGGGTAGACTCATCAAAATGCTCCACTTGCCCGAAACTGGTTGTCATGGCCTCGGCGTCTACGACGCTTTTTGTGCTTTCGGGGTCGTCTTGCTTGGTTAGCTGGCCATATCTTGATTCATCATCTTCAGAAGTCATGATCCCAACCAAGGCAGGTTCGGTGTCCTCGTCACCATTATGTAGTGTTCGTGCGTGTGGATGAACGGGATTGACGAGAGCAGCTCGGCGAGTTTCGAGGTGGAATGACTTCATTCCATGACGAAGCGAGCCAGGAGAGAGCGCGGCCGGGCAGGCATGCGTAACTTATAGCATGTTATCAGTGAGGGAAAGGGTAGGCGGAGGAGCGATCAAAAGAAAAAGGGGCGCGTCAAACGTGCTGAAACGCGTGTCATACAACATAACATTAATGTCTAAGGATGGTTTACCATTAACAACTCTCCGAAACAGACGAAGGTTGTTTAGTAACATAGACGATAGGGTGAAGTACAAGAATGTGTGGTTACGCTAACGCAACAAACAATTGTATTCAGATTAGCAAGTGGCATGCTTAAGCCAGGCCTCCCTTGCGGATTTTGTCGTTTAGCAATCCTAAACAGTCTTTTCTTTTTGTTCGTGAGCTGGAGAAGAAAATTTGTAAACCATGCCTTAGACGCATTGGATCGGACATTTGTACAAGGCACAAAACTTTTGACAACTTCAAGTAATTTGGCCTGATATAAATTCCAATTTTCATTGGCACTGTGGTTATCAAAGTTCTCGTTAAAAGTCAGAAAGTAATCCGAGAGCTGGCAATTAATTATGTCGTAGTTGCCCCTGTGATAAAACGAATATATTTTTAGGAAAAAACACTGACTTCTGTGGCTTAATAATAATAAAATAGTTTATCGCACTGAGCTCTCTAAAGCCATCTATAGAAGGCAATGACTTAACTAAATGAGAATCAGCACTAAGCACTAAATAAAGAACATTTGAACTACTGTCGGTGACTCGTGTAGGAAACTATACTTGTTCGGAGAGATTAGAGAAAGTGCAGAAGTCAATAAGATCTCAGCTTACATTCGTTTTGCCAGAGCTGGTTGGTGTCAGCGTATTCTAGTCAATAGCGGGAAGGTGAAAATCCCCCCCCCGAAAAAAAAACAAAAAAAAACAACGTCGTTTTATTATGTGCTGCCAAAAAAGACAAATCATCACGAAGGCAATCACAAAGGTCACGTGCAGCGTTGGGTAGACGGTAGCAAACACCAAGCAAAATAGAGCCGCAGCAACATTTCATAGCATCCCTAACTATCTCAAGGGCACTTTGCACAAACTCTAGATCCCTATTGAAAAATCCACCAGACCGGTTTGGTTTGTCCTAGTGTTTTCTGGTGTGAAAATAAAACCGGCCTGGTGTGTTCTGGTGTGCACATCAAACCAGCCTAACGTGTTTTAGTGTGCCCACCAGAACACGTTAGGCTGGTCTGGTGTGCCCATCAGACCATTCTAGCGTTGTCTGATGTGCACACCACAACACACAAGAATGGCATGATGTGCCCACTACGCCACATCAGACCAGTCTAATGTGCACACCACGGCACACTAATCTGGACTGACATGCACACCAGAGTGCCCCTGTTGTGCATACATGACGGATATATGTCTAAAGTTGATGAAAACATGTTTTCTGGTAAAATTAAATAATATGTATAGAGCTCAAACACCACATTTAATTTTATAAGGTCCTTAATTCAAGGGGCGATGAAACAATTAAGTTTGAATAACATGTACTTTGCGCAAGCATGCTGACACAGTGTAACAAACGTTTACCCATACGCCTCAGCCTGACGCATAGAATACAGGTTTGTCTCGTAAACAATCATCGTCAGCAGCTTATCATCATTGAAGACTTGAAAATATATTAGTGGGCTTTTGACATCATCAGATGCTGTAAACACGGGTTCCGCAGGCTCCACAAAACACCGGTCTTGCTTTCGCCAGTCGAAAACTTGCGGCGGTGACTTTTGTTTCTTTCTTGACGTTGACAGAACTGGAAAGGTGGCTGTTCCGCCATCAGTTTCGTTATCGCTTGGAAGTTCTATTGTTAGGCCCTTCATTGGCAAGTTCTCGCCACCGTCAGGCACTTCACTATCACTAGATCCCGGATCGGACACTGTTCCACTTACCGGAAGCAAACCACACAGGGACGATCGAGACTTCTTCTCTTGTAGAAAGATCCTGATGGAATTTTCATTGAGCAGCAGTAGAATACGAAACCTTAAAAGAAGAGCACCGGGTGAAATTCTATCATTAAACAGGCCAACATAGAGATGAACTAAACCACGCCGAACAGGAAGCTTCCTGCCGGCAATTACAGCTGATTTTTCGTGCATAGGTATGTTAAATTCAGAGTGAACGCCCGCCCCTAAACTATCGCTCAATCTATTTACCTGTCTAAACATTTATCGTCTTAAAACGACCAAAACACTGCCAAATACAAGCACGGAAGGGAACACCACTGAAATCGCAGAGCTACTATGCGACCTTTCTCTTACTCGATACGCATGTCTACTATGTACTTTTTTCCCCGACTTTCATACGTTTCAGGGTAAAATACGTCTGCGCCAGGGAATCCAGAACTTCTAAAATGCAAAATTAACATATTTCAGAGCAAAGTACTGCTTACCTTTCTAACACCAGGTCGACGTGCGTAGCACGGCGTGGACAATACGCGTCCTCGGCGCCGCCATGCACATTGGAGCCGACGGAGCGACGGAGTATCTGGAGAACATGTTTAGGGGTTAAAAGCGCTAAAAACGACGGACGAGTAAGAGAGACACACACCACAGAGCGCTATTTGCAACTGGTTTAATGTTGGAAAAACACACGTACCGCGGAACCAACTAGACACACCTCCGATTCAGTTCCAACCGCCGCTTATTACATGGCGCACACTTAGGGCCGGTTGCACCAACGTCGCTTACCTTAACCCAAAGCGGCTCTTTCCTAAGTCGGCTTAGCGCCCTAAACCGAGCTCGGGTAAGCACGGGTTTAAACTCCGGTTGCACCAACGTTAACCCGGCTTTACAGACGCGCCCCTAGCTAAACGCTGGATTTGCCTAGGGAATGTAGGGACAAACAGAGCGAACTAGTGAACGCTCAGAGGGACGAATACGATTGGCGGAGAGGAATCTCGTATGTAAACAAAAAACCTGCTGTAGTAGCCGTCGTCGCCGTCTGCTTTTCGCTGTATTTCTTCGGTGAGTAACGAATTAAAGGTCTC
Organism: Ixodes persulcatus; assembly: GCA_013358835.2. Classification (NCBI taxonomy): domain Eukaryota; kingdom Metazoa; phylum Arthropoda; class Arachnida; order Ixodida; family Ixodidae; genus Ixodes; species Ixodes persulcatus. The sequence continues at coordinate 103,853 of JABSTQ010006802.1, forward strand.
CAAATTCAATCATTTTTTTTCGCTTAACTTTCAAAAACAGGAGTCAACGCTTTAAATAAACCCAAATGCTCTTTACATCTGTGATTGTGTGTTTATTATCGGTTGATAACAGAATATTTTGACAGTGACAGTAGTTTTCGTGCTCACATTTTGAGATAAAGGAGCCATCGGGGGCCCCAAATCTCACCGAACGCGAGAAGGACGCTCTACTCGCTACATCGCTGAAGACAAAACATCATCGAGAATAAGTAGGCAGGTAAGATGACTACTAAAATCAAGTCATGCCTGAGACCAATGAAGTTCAAAACGGTGACGAACTCGCCACGGCAGCTGCGAAAATGCCCTGAAATCGTCGAATAGAAGTCGTCGAGTTGTCGTCGTA